>JAWLRI010000912.1:449848-502348 GCA_034781795.1 Crypturellus tataupa | reverse complement strand
CTCCCAAACAAAGACAGGTGCTGAGCTGCGGGAGGCGAGAGAAGGGGTGAAAACAGTATCCAGCTTTAATAGCAAAAGCAAATGCTAGCTAATGGCCTGTTCTCAGGAACTCGTTAAGTCATCTCTAAGCAACCACAGGATAATACACTAGTTATTTCTGCTGGTATGTTTCCTAAAAGTGAGGCGTGTTGCTTTGAGCCCACGATATTAATGGATAGTCTTTCCTGCATCTATTACCTGTTGTAACAAGACCCTGTCTGTATCTGTTTGGTTATCAGTGCCGCTGTCGTTGCTCTAAGCCGTTAATCTTAATTAATTGGCTTCTGTCCTTTCTCCTCCATAGGTAGAGCTCAAAAGAATGACATTTTCTGCCTTTTTACATATTTCAAAATTATTATTTCTCTATGCTTTATATAATAACCCTTTGGAGGCTTGAAACAGCAACCTTTCCTGGAGCTCAAATTCACAGTGGTCCATTGTGGAATATCAAATGAATACAGAATAATAGTTATTGATTTTTATTATTATTTTTAGAAATGGGAACATTTAACTTCATGCTTTGAAAAGTGGAATGAAATTCTAAATAATTTGCATGTATTTTTTTTCAAACCGTTCAGTAGAAAGTGACTGAACGTGGATCCCGCCAGTTATGGCAGTCCCCCTTTTTAGAGTTTAAAAAGCTTAATAAATGTCCATTCTTGCACATTCTACATCTAAGAGTACTTTAGGCATAACAAATGGATTTACAAACTATATATAGGTTGACTAACTTTATCACTGAAGTGCAACTACCGCAAGGATTGAGCACAGCAACTGTTTAACAACGTAGAGAAACAGTGTTTGGCAGCTCAGAGCAAGAGCTGGAGGCTGCCCTACCAGAATAAAACTACACGGGGAGCTTGAGGCATTTCCAGCAGGCTGTAGAGTTAGTCTGTCCAGGAGGCTTGGGATGAACCTGCAGAGCTTCACAAAAGGCGCCATTCTATGCTGTGCTGTGCTGTGCAAGGACATCACCTTCATCTCGTCTGGAAGATACCATTTTATTCACTTCCAGACACCAATTCAGCGTTCACTCAGAGCAAGACTCAGTACTCTATCTTCATACTTTTTGGCAGATCTCTCAATCAGAAACTGCATAAATACAAGATATCACTGAACAGTAATGGAATAAAACGTGTCTACACATTGAGGATGATGGTGGTCTTTTGAAGAGGGCTAGACATATTCCAACCGTCTCATACCAAATAATAATAATAATTGGATTTCCCTCATTTTGGATTTCTTAATATTTTGAGGATACTGTTAATGATATTCCCTTCTGGAGATTAAGTAAGAGGGGGAAGGCACAGAATGTAGCATTTGTTAAAGCTATGTTATAGAAGCTAAGCGTAGTGATTACAGATTTAATCGTGTATCATACTGAGTTTTTTCAGCCTTTTTCTTTGTGGAAAGGTGTTGACAGTTAAGAGACGCTAAGAGAGTTATGGTGCTACTGTATTTGACCTGAAGAATGGATTATTGTTTTTGATCACATGGGGATGGGCAAATTGAAATACTCATGAACCTTTTGAGACTTTGCAGAACCCTACAAGAACTATTTTCTAAGGGGTTTTTTCATAGCCCTGTGAGCTAGTTTCGGAAGCCACTTTTCTGCTTTGTAGGCTATCTCATGTAGAATATCTATTTCTTTTGTTCTTGAGCTGGATGGATTGACCAAAGTAATTAAATTTCTTCGTGAAGATGCTGCATGCATTGGTTGCACTGTTTTCACTGTCTAGCTGATATGTTGAATGTCATGCTTCTGAACATCCAGATACCAGAAGTGGGAAGGATTTTTTTTTTTTTTTTTTTGTATGTCCAAGGAGTTAAGAAAATATTGTCATTTTGTCAGATTTTAATTTTTCTGTTTGTCAGTGCTCTGCTCTTCTTATGTGGCTAGATTTTTCCCTGGATGATCTTATTAATACTGCTCAGAAATTTCAGCTAGTGCATAATATAGAGGAGTCCTCCACAGCAGAGAAGGAGAGACCAGTTTGTTCTACTTGCTGAAAACCACTCAAAAATCCTCACCTAACAGAACAGTTTATGGGAACTGTAAATAAATAGTTTGAAGTTTGGCCAGTGTCCTGCTGCCATACAAGATTGTTGTTATCCAGCCTAATCTAGGCTTCCAGTCAGCTTTCAGCTTTATCCTCTTCCTGAATAGCAAAAAAAAAAAAAAAAAAAAAAAAAAAGTGGAAACTCCAGAGAATGAACTAGCTATAGTAAAACCGAATTTTCTCCTTGAGACAACTCTTCTGATTAGCATTACCCTATATGTAGTTATTTATTTTTGCCTGAGCAAATCTTTAAATAAATAAAATCCACCATCGCCACACTTTTTCTTTCAAAAACATATTCTTGGACTTGTAATATTTGCTTGTGATTATACAGATCTAAACTCAAGAATTAACAGTTCTGAAAATATTTCATTAATATGTCAAGTGCGTCAAATTACAAAAAACTATTATTGATGGCATAACATATGTAATATAATCCTAAAACTTTATGAACATAGTGTACATTCTTTTAACAGAAAATTTCTATTGCAAACCTGCACAGAGGAATGAACATACAGTTCAGTGGGCAATGTAAACTTGATTTGTAAATTCTGAAAAGTTGTATAGAAAATGGAATGAAGAAAGTTTGCTTTTTGTAAAAGTTTAAAAATGAGGGAAGTTCTCAACGGTTCCACTTGGCTGTATTTCACTCCGTTGATCTTGACATTTGAATAACCTTAGTAGAAGTGTTTTGGATTTATGAGGGAGAACCAAAATCTTCCGGAGTTTTCTAGTGAAGAGCAGAAGGTGAATAGTAGCATTCCCAAATAATTCCCTTAGTAGCTTTTGGCACTCTTCATTACCTTGATGCATGTTCTGGACATGATGTTTACCTGCCCAATTTTGTGTTTGACTATAGGGATTGCCATACCTGTAAAAACAGCCACCTTGCTCTGTGGAATTTGAATGAGCTCTTATACCTGTGTGTGTATGTGTATGTATATGTGTATTTTTATATCACACATTTAAAAATAACTGTGGGAAGAACGATTTTTTAAATATTCAGTGAGAGTTCACTGATTATGACTTAGTATTTAACAGTAAGTACATTTCTGTAGATGTTCTGACATCTTATTCATCTTACAAACACGGCTAATAAACCAATCCTCCTTTCCATGACCAGAAACTTTGAGAGCTACATTTTTTTTTCCTATTGCTTTTTCTAAGTGGTTATTAAATGATCCAAGAGCATCTGCATTATGCAACCTGTTCTTTCTCTGCTCAAATGGAATGCCCTCATCCTTATTTATCTTTTTATTCCCCATAATTTGGGCACCGGGGTGCTGCATGATGCTACTGTGAAGGATAAGGTCATTTTTTTCCCCCATCTTATTTTAAATTACGTGATTGGCATTTTTGTTGCATGCGCTTATTAGTACTTTCTCCATTCCCAATCTTCAGGTTGTGTTTTTGTTAGATCTCCTTTAGATTCTAGAAATACAACTTTAATACCTTTACAAATTAAATGTCTTATGCACTTTTGTATGTTCCCTGTAAATTGTATAATGTTGAATTTCCTGCAAGCTTTGTATACAAACTCTCTGAGGCATATTTTCAAAAAAGGGGAGGGGTTAGAGACTCATTTGAAGGTGGAATTGCCAAAACTTCTGGGAACTCATCTGACATTTTTGTTAGATTTGAGGGGAACCTGACAAATATTTTTTAACCCGCTGCCATTCAAAGAGCTTGTTCTCTGTTTCCATGCTGTCATAGCAGTCGCAGAAATTTGCCAGTGAGTCATTGCCAAAGCAGCAATCCACTAGTAAGTGTTGGGAAGAAGGAGCTCTGAGGACAGCCAGCCTCATGCCTATTAATGGTTTTATTTTGGCTGGATCAGTTCTGAGTTTCTCAAAATAACATGTCACGACAGGCAGTGGAAAAGTGATCTACCTAGCTGCTGAAACCTGGCTTCTTTCCCTAGCTTTTCTCTGGATCCATGAGGTGCATTTGGCTGCTACCTAAAATTGCCTATTCAAGAAAGCCTGTTACAGGGAAGGGGCCATGGTGCAGTTTCAAGATGGCTTCGTTTGGTGTTTGATGAAAAGTGATGAGATCCCTGCAGAGGAGGGGGAAATCTCAATGATTGGGGATGGTGAGAGGCTGCTAGGGAACGGCAGAGCACAAAGTGGAGAAGCGCGAGAGGAGGTGATTAGTTTTTTTTTAAGTCATAATTAAGAGTTAACATGCATTCTGTTCTGGTTGGAGTAGTCTTTCTGTATGCATAGATAAGTGGCAGTGATATTTATCTGACATTAATATTTACAGTCTTCAGTAAAGGCTACAGTTTTCTTTCACCTGGATTTTTAGTGAACATCAGATCCTTCTTTCTAGTAGGGTTGGATCTGATGAAGTTGACTTCTTTAAATGGAAGCTGGCATTTTTGAGAGGAATACCCTATTTTTTTCTGACAAATAGAGATTGATCAAACGCTTTTACAAGTATTGCACCATGCTCGGGATTTGCCTGCTTGAAGCTCAAGTTCCGGTGTTGTTAGTTGTAGCCGATATCATTCAGAAATGCTTGTTCCTGCTTCAGAGGCTGTTTCCTGTTTCTCTCTTCCCTCTTGTTATAGGCTGTCTTTTTATGGTAGTGCTCTAGCTGTAAGGACTGCGATGGAAGACGGAGAGGTTCCCCGCTCTTAGGCAGGTCTCTGCTTTTCCATGCTCAGAGGCCTTACTCTTTCATCTTCCACGTTATCTGCTAAGTCGTTTGTCACCTTTGTAGTACATAGACCTCAGTGCACAGCTTGACAGCTGATGTAGTTTTAGGTACCCCACAATGGCTGCATGTTCTGCCTGACCACTGGAAAGGAGGGTGGTGCTTCGGGTAAATCTTCTTAACTCCTAGGATTATTTGTTGAAGGTAGAAGGGGTTTATCAGTTTATCTTAGATCATTATTCTTTACATCAGCCAAAGGTGCCTCAGGTTCAGAACAGTAGTCTTATATTGATTGGTTATAAATAAAATGTATTTTCTTTTCACTTTTGGACATTGAGGTCAGCTTTTAAAACATCTGATCCAGTTCCATATGAGATGCATTAGATTTTTTCAGGGAAAAAGTGGATTCTGTCATCAAAGAAGTTATGTATCTCCGTAATGTAAAGTTGCTAGTTATAAATCACTGACCTACTACTTGGAGATATGAGTGAGAAAAAAAAATCTAACTAAAGAAGTTTACCAAAACCTTGGAATGGTGGACAGGTTCTGACCGTGGCTAAGGAAGGTTTCGCACAGGCATGTTGATTGCATCCAGTGACCACGAGCAGGTTTTTTGTTGGTGCTGCAGGGAAAATATTTGTTGAACTTGGAGGTACTTACTCTCTTAATGAGCAGCATATCCCAGAATTTAGTCAAAAATATAGCATATTAGATGCATGGTTTTACTATGAGGCTTACTGTTTTACAGGCACAGCTTCTGAGTTTCTTACAGGTTTTTATTTGGAAGACCTCTCAAAGCAAGATCTTTTCTTATAAGGTCAGTTTTAAATCTCTCATATGTTTTTTATCTTTTTTTTTTTCTCTTACTTTCTGTTAAACATAGTTCATGGTTAATATTTGCCTTAGTATTTAGTACCAGGGAAAAGAAACCTGATGCTGCTGGTATCCATCTGCATGATTTTTAAGATATTTTTTGTTGAGTTTGAAAGGCTATGTTATTCTTCATTTCATTTTCTACTTTTCTTTTGAGTTTCATGTCAGATTCTTTATCAGTAGATTGTGTTTTTGTTCACATCTTCAAAAGTGAACACTCAAACACTAATATGACCAGAGTTTTCTGTCTAGATAGACATTTAGCTCCAAGGCAAGAAACAAGAACTTGTAGCCCCTGAGTGAAGGGCCTAATCCAGTAGATGGTCCTAGGATATCTGCTGCCTCCTGCCGTAAGATGTATTATTTTTATTAACACCCAGCACTGCTTTTAGATGCCCCAGCTTTATAACGGAGACCTATGAGAAGACTTAGAGACTTATCTAAAGTTATGCAACTCTTTGCCGAAACAGAGGTGGAATGCAAGTCATTTTTGTCTAATGCTTAATTTATCTCCGGTAAAAGATGATATAATGTGAAAATCACTTTTTGTGACTTTCTCTAAATAGGTAGCATTTTATGCTTTTCCCTGGGTTCAGCAGAGCTTTTGGTGTCTAGGGTTTATACTATCTCCAGTAGATCCATAATTCAGTATTCACTTAGAGTGATTTTGCTACAGTGCCTTCTTCGTGATGGGGAAAAATATTCCCAAAGTGTAAAAAATGTTCTTAGTTTGTAATTGGAGCTCTCTTCATCAAAGCTGAGCATTGTACAGGTCCCGGAAGCTAACTCTACTCTGTTTCAATATCCGATACCAATTTTCAGCAATGAGAGACCTATGCTTTTATGTAAACTGGGTTCTTTAAGTTTCATGTAAAAATAACCACTTTGAGAGGATTCCGCCCCCAAGACCATTTAGAAAATAAGTTACCAGTCACTCTCAGTACAGAAACATTAAGCTTTAGTACACTAGAGATGATTATTGAAAAATTACTCAGAAAATGTATATTTGCTTGTAGATTGTTTCTTTTTTTTTTTTTTTTAAAAAAAAAGGCTAGCCAACAACTTTAGTCTTCATTTGATGGGAATTCCTTGCTCGGAAGTACACTTTTTCAAACATTTTGTTTAAAATTTATTTCTCAGGCCTTTATATAAATATAGATGTTTAGATTAATTAGCAATGCAAAGAGTAATTTTAATAATAAACCAATAAGTTGATCCATAGGAGGATAGCTCAGATATCAGATTGGATTGCTTGCACTCATGAGAAACAAGGAGTCTCTCTGGATGTAACTAGGGAAACTGGAAAAAACAGCAGCTTTACTGCTTCCCTACCCCACATTAAGTGACCAGTTAACCATTATATTATTACCCGATATTATTAGGCACAGAATAATTAACAGTAATGAAAACTTAACTACAGAAATTTTGTATTATGAGGACCTAGTTTTAGTAAGTTGTCATTTTGATTGACATTTACTTTTTTTTCTAAAGTGTGCCACATTTTATCAGTGGAAGATAAAACATAGGTTCAAGTTTCCATTAGTAGAAAGGATAAAATAAGACAGCAAAAGGATTATAGGGATTATGATTATTAATGCAGTACAGAGCTGTCCCTGTCACAGCTAGTAAATTCATTGCAGTTTGGTTGTGTATGTGGGGAGTGTCCTATGAAAATGAAGAGACAATTTAGATAGTTTGCATAATTGTTATTAGAAGGTCATTTTTGGATTGGCATGTGTGTTAATTTAGTAATGCATGAAACAGTAATTTTCAGTTTTTTAAAGTTTCTGAAGATCTTCAGAATCTGCAGTCTCTTGCATTATTTGTTTTCATGAGCACATATTGACCTCTCTAGTTAAGGCAGCTGATAGAATCAAAACCTGAAGGGCTTAATCTTTGCCTGTTCTTAGGTGGATTAATTTCTTTTCTTAGTGGATAATCCCAAGACTGGTGTCTTTCTCTCCTGTTTGAACCTGAGAATTGTGGGATTGGGAATTACAGGATTCAGGATGGAAGCAATGTGATTTCAAATCAGTCCAGAAAGTTGACATCAATAACAGTCAAATGATAAATGATAAACATACAGCTGTTGTTTAAAACTGGTGTTATTCAGAGTATTATTAAATTGGTAGACAATACTAGAAATATTTGCCATTTAAAAAAAAGAGAGATGTCTCAAATTTAACATACAAACTAGTGTGTACTGAGTATTGACACAGGAAAGAAAAAGATACTCATCTTGCTTTGTCATCACTGTAACATGTTTCTTTAGTCTGTGCTACAGTGCTGTTCCTCTAAAGTCTGTGAGAGCTGCTGAGGGACATGAGATCAAGACTTGTATAGGTAGAGTTGATTATATGTGTGTAAATAGATAGACATTACTATGACCTTTTGGGAATGGTCGATTCCTTTGGAACAAAGAGAGGTCTTACTTGGCAGAGGAATCACTTGTGTACATCCTAGCTCCAGAAAAAAAGGTAAGAAAGCTGAGTAAGTAAACTGTATTGCAAGTCTGTTAGCTGTTTGAGAAGCTTCAAAAGCTGCTTGTGTAGGTTGTTAGCACCCTAGAGGTGAGGTTTCAGTCACTTCTGAACAATCCTGGTTTTCAGGTATTTCAAAGGAAAATATTTCCAGGTACACAGTGAGTAGCTCAAGTATTTTCTCATATCTTAGCCTAGTTCCCTCATTGTCTTAACTTTCAGGAAAATTCAAGGTCATAAAAAGGAACCGTGGCTCTGTTAGAATTTACTCAATTGCTAAATTTGCTTTAGACAAAATAATCCTCTCCATCAGATGTGGAGGATATATTCCTTCAGATTATTTAACCAGTTGAGCAAAGACTAATTTATTACAATTTGAAAGACTGAAGGAGGAAAACAAGCTTTTCAAACTTTTTAAATTCTTGCTAAAAGCTACAGTTGAGGGAATTGAGTTCCAAAGTCTTGAGTGACAGGAATATTTCAACCCAAATTGGTATATTCAGTTTCCTGTCTGCAAATGATACTTTTTTGTTATTTTTATATTCATGCTCTTACATCTAAAACATATTTAGATAAGCTTATTTGTTTGCCTATCTAGCCTATTTAATGGTTTGTCTATTTACCAGTAAATAGTTTTAAAATGCTGTATTTGTGCATGTTGAATGGTAATCAACTTTCGGGTAAAAACAGTGCTTTTCACTTTTTATACCTTTTCACAATTAGTAAATAATTTTTCAGGGAAGAAATGCAACATTAGTCATTTCCTAACAAAATTATAATTTAAATAAATATGTATAAGCCAAACCGTTTACACTTTTATAGTATGTTCTTCTGGCCAGCAAACAAGTGTTAAATGTTTGTGCAGAGTATATCAATCAGTGAGAATTTTTTTTAAGTAATTAAATATAAAGTAATTTTAAATCATTTATCTAAGTAGAAGCCTTATATGCTCACATTTATACTTGCTTTGTCTACCACAGTCTAGATTGCAACATCGTGACTTGGTTCTACGTGTTCTTTCCATTGTTATCAAAACATCCTGCATCAGAACATCAGCAGTGCCACCCTCCTCAGTTTTGAAGGCAGACAGAATATTCCAAATGAGTCTTAAATAAGATAATAAGGGATAATCTTTTCCTCATTCTTGACAATATGCAACCATTCTTTTAATATGTCAGCAGGATTGCATAAAATAGTACAGAAAGCTGCCTTATGCCTAGTCCGCAGAGCCTAATCGTCAGCCTCTTTTTGCTATGAAATAAGACTACGGCCGATAGATGCTTGGTGGTTCTTCTCTGAAACTGCCCTGTGCAGATTTTTCCCTGCTCTTTCCCCATTTCTTCATTCTCATTTAGGATTAACTTCATGAATTATAAAGCTAAAGGGAAATTATATTATATGTTGTGTCATATCCAAAACCATTTGTGGGCTCCTAAGAAAGTATTCCTGGTATTTATTTAGCAGAACAAAGAAAAATGATTAGTCTAGACCCAAAACATAACCTATGATATATTAGTTTCAACATAGGACTGAACATGTTTGAAAAATAATCTTATGATTGAAAGCATCAGGAAATCTTGATAGTTAGTGGTTTAATCTACACTTTAATAAGTGTCAACACTTGTTGACACTATTTGTTGACACATATACACATAATGTATAACTTTCTTTGCTATATACCTTCCTCCTTATAAACAACTGGAATATTTGGTTACCAATATGAGTGTGTGGTCTGTGAAGGAAGATATATTTTCACTGGAGGAACTGAAAATGATAACTGTTTCAGCACTACTCTTTCAACATACAAAGTTGATGCTGGAGGGCTTTTGAAATTATAATAATTTCCTGTGTGAAACCTTTCCACATTGAGACCTTCTGCTCATGGAAAAAATTCAGAAGTCAGTGAAGTCAAAAGACAGGCCTGCATATATAACCCTTGACTATGCCTCCAGTTATAGTAGACCCTAGCAACATAAACACGTTCTGCAGAATGAAAAAGTCAGTACACAGTGAGAGAAGCCCTGTTTTTTTACGTCTTTGCTGTTCCTTTAGTATAAGGCTTGTCGTTCAGCCTGCACCCTAAAGGTTTGTTTCAAGTTGTAGGGACAGCTGTAGTCAGGCTACCCAACCTGTCATGAAGTAGCTTATATGCCACAAGTAGTTTAGCCATGGTAGCTGTGAACCCTCAATGTGCTTCTCAAAGTGCTGAATAAATTGCTGTGGTCTGGGACTCTTGTTCAGGTTCTGGTTTGGAATAAAATCAGGATTTTTAATTTTATATGGAAATCCATGAAGTTGCTTGAAAGCTAAGAGAATTACATTCAGCAGTCAGAGTTCTGTACGTGCTTTCTTCCCCCGTAATTTGAATAAACAAATGACCTGTAGTTATTGGCTGTGAGTGTTTCTTGTTCAATGAGTACATCAGTAATTCTCTCGAACAAGATGGAGCTGTGCTTCTATACTAGCGTTTTTGGGATGGAGTGGATGTGTTAACGTATATTGGGATACTTGATCTCTAGTGCAGAGCAACAGCTTTTTTACAGGGTTGTCTTTCAATTTTCCTGTTTCACCACATTATTTTGCGTGAATTGGGGCTCTTTTTCACCGAAGTGCTTCATACTGTCCACATGGATAGTCAGAGGGCAGATAATTCTGATGGTCATTGGATTTAAAAGTAAAAAGTCACGAAGAATTCCTCTTTTTTTGGGTTGTCCTGCAAACTCTTAACTGTGAAACTCTAGAGTTTCTCCAGAGTCGTAAGGTGTTACTCATATATTTGTTTCTTTTATTCAATTTAGAATCAAAGACGTTAGTTATTTGGATAAAGCCAGGGCCCTGTAGCTTATCCTGTGGTGTAAGTAAGTGCCAAATATGTGTGCACCTGTGTCTGATTTCAGTCGTGTCATAAGTTTTATGTGTTTGTACCTTTTGTATATTCATATAAAATAGGAATGTCAAGAATCAGTAATAAACATCTTGATACTGAAAATTTCAGAATAAAGATTACGATGAATTCTGTGTACTGAGGGGAGTGTTTTATAGAGCTGACACCTAGCCCCTCAAAAGTGAATAATTTTTCTGTTAGTTTAGACTTCTGTTTTCACTGCCAGGTCTTGTTGAGCTACTCAGGTGTGCTTGAATACTGGGTGCAAGGTGGAGGGGGGATCCCAAAGCTAAAAGCGGGTGCACATACAGTTCCTTCCTTGCTGGCAGTAGCCAGTTACATCAGCGGTAGCATAGTTTGCCATTGCCTCTTGTGCCAGCTGTTGACCATGCAGCAAACTAGTTAGCTTTGTTGGTGTAGTTTTCCGATAGATTAGCAATAAAATGAATAATTTTTGCTGAATTGGTGAGTTAGATTTGGTTTATCATATGTTCGTATGAGCACTAGCACTCACACAGTAATAGGGCGGAGTCATTGAGACAAGAAATTGTTTCTGAGAACCAGTGACTGTTTAAAAACATATTCCTGATAAAGAACAACAGTGTGTATTTTTATATTTTTTCTAACATTGTCAGCTTTAAGTAGAAGTACTACACCAGTACTAACACTCCAGCTGCTTCAGGCTTGCATTCTTTCAGAAATTTTGGGGTAATTATTGCCTGCTCTGCTGATACTTACTTTTCATTTTATGTAGCTCTTCCCTATTCCTTCCTCTTGTCACTGTACTTCGAGGTATATTCTTATGGATCCTCAGTACAGAACAGTTCCAGCTTGGGGCTCTTCCAGTTTCATTTAGGTTCTTTGTTATGGCCAGAAACAATTTGCTATTAAATTTCTTTAGTAGTTGCTTTTTCTCCAAAGATTCTTTTATTGAAAATGTTTAGTCATGATATTCTCAAGATCCACCATTTTACTCAGTTCCTTGTGAGCAGATGTTGTTCACCTAATTCTGCATCCACTTTTCTGTTTTTATGCTCATGTTGCAGTTTCATAGTTGGATCATCTGTGATGTTCTTACTGATTTCTAAGCAGGACCTAAACCAGTACAAGTTCTTGTTATTTCAGTTACCTCCATCCTACTGGTTGCAGATAAGCACTGTATTTTTACTGTGGTTTTTTTTTTTTTTTTTTTTTATCTGTAAGAAGATGAAATTTCAGTATTTTTTATCTTTATATATAAGCAGAGGGTGGAGTGGAGCACACAATTTATAAGTATTCACTGTTGCATTAATTCACTTTGTTAGGCCTCTGTTTTTGGAAAGAAGACTCTGCCTTCAGACTCCAATGCTGATTGAGTCTATAGGAATTTGGTCTGATGAATCTAGTCCATTTTACAAAATAAAACATGTTTTTTTTTTTTTTTTTAATGTAATATAGCTAGTATTTGGATACATAAATATGCACATTGCCCAGCTATGCTCTCTTTTTAAAAACAGAAATTGCTGCTTATAAGAGATATGACAGAAAATGTGTAAAGTCTACACAGTCTTCCAGCAGTGGATTGAGACCAGTGGCACTTCCCCGAAAAAATAAATTACCCGAAATTTGCAGCACATTCATATTCAATTTCATCACAGCAGATGCTCATTAGTATGTTGTTTTTAATTGGTATTCACTTTAGGTTTTGTTTAAAATGAAGATAATAATTAGGTTTTAATTACTGCATCTTTCTAGGGGGGAGGGGAGGAAATGCCTCTCAGAGCACTGAAGTATTTCCTGTACCCTTTGCTTAGTTACATGTGTGCTTTGAATGTCTGGGATCCCCTTGCTGCCAAAAGACTCTCTTTCTCTTTTTCCTTTCTTTTTGCTTTCTATAGTATTAAGATCTTGTCCTGAATAATTTGCTTGATGGACATACTAATTCATGTAATAGTAATAAGAACCACTGTTCTTTCTAATCAAATTACCAAAGTAACTCTCTCAAGCAGCTGATTAATGAAGTGGTGCCACTGTTTTGTATTACAATTAATTGAAATAATACAAATAACTTCTGTAGTCTGTGGAAATTATCTCCCTTGCAAAGCAGTCTAGTAGTTAGCAAACTAGTTACGTTTTTTTTAATTACGTCTTGTTACCTTCATCATTTATAGAAAGCAACTGAAAACACTAAATGAGAAAATACCAACTAACCTCACTACAGGAGGAAGATACAGGAGTGAACCTAGTGTAGAAGAAAGACAAAAAAAAAAGGGGGGGAGGCAGTTCATGACTGTGGTGGCTCTATGGAGAGGTAGAGTAATTTGTGAGATGCTAAAGAATAAATAAAAAATATAAACCTACTGTTAGAGATGTAATCCAAAACAGTCAGCACAGAGGCAGGATCTTTCCAATTTCAACACCTAAATACAACTGCCATCAACTTCTTGTCCATTAAAGAAATGCTGATGAGTGAGTGTATCTTAAGTTCTTTTCATGCGCTGCATTCGGGGTGGGAAAGACACAAACTAATAACTAAAATGTTCCAGGTTCTCTGGTTTTCAGAGAGCTGAGTAAGCTTTGGCTTAAGACGAGCAAGGGTAGTCACTGACAATCCTTCTCCTTCTCAGCATGGTTAAGAAAACCATGCTGAGATCCTAATTTTCTATTCTTGCTAGAGGGGTGGCAAACCTGGGTCTTCTACTTGTGAAAAGAAATCCACTACTTGCTATCTACATGCTATTAAGAAAACTGTTTTCAGTGGTGGCTGGCGGTAGCACAAGAGGCAATAGGGACAAACCAAAACGCAGGAAGTTTCCTGTAAGGGTGACAGAGCCCTGGCACAGGCTGCCCAGAGAGGCTGTGGAGTCTCCTCCTCTGGAGATCTTCAAACCCGCCTGGATGCCACCCTGTGCCCCGTGCTCTGGGTGTCCCTGCTGGAGCAGGGGGTTGGACTAGAGGTCCCTTCCAACCTGTGAGTCTCCATACAGGTCTGCCCTAACAAACATTTCCTGGAGTATGTTGTTGGTGGGCAAGACTTTTCTGATGGCTGAGCATTTTGTACCCTATTTTTTTGTGTTCATTCATAGAAACACATGGGGAAAAGTTGATTAACCAGTGTTGCATTTCACCAGTTCTGTTAAGACGACACCATCAGTTTCCCGCTATGTGATCTGTAGTAGGAAATCTTTTTGTGAAGACATGTTGAAGATTTGTGTTTGGCCTGCTGAAACTAGAGGATTCTGGAACCATATTAAACCTAGACTCTTTAAATGAATACTTGTTGGCTGAGCACAATAATTTTTCTCTTTGATTTTTTTTCTATCCCCATTTTTTTTTCCAACTCAGTTTTCTATTGCATATGCAATTTTCTCTCAAAGGAGTAAATAACTGTGATGAATACAGACGGGGTACCTTTGGTTCCGGTATCTGTTTATTGCTCTTCTAAATAAAATACAAAATAATGTCTAGTTGCTTTGGTACGGAGTGTTCTTTCCATGAAAGGAAGCTGTCAAGGCAGCAGACTTGCCTACTAAAGTCAGTTCTTAATGAAATGAAGAAATCAAACACCATGAACAATACTTAGGAACTTCAAAATAGTTTTATCTTCATCTACTCAGAATTCAATATCGTATGGCATGAAGGATCATAAATTCACCAGAAATTAACTATAAAGCTTTCCTTGTGTTTGAAGTTTGCAGTGATTTAGGTTTGGAAGGTAGAGAGGTTGTTTATTTATTTATTTTTAATCTGTAGTTTACTGAAAATTAAAGAGAATAAAATAAACAGTGGCACAAATCATTCCTAATTTCTTATAAAGCCAAGAAAGATATCTTAAATTAATATGTATGCCATACGCATGCTTAATTTTATGAAAATCTCCAGAACCATTTGTTTTCCATCCAGCTTACTAACTGCAAAGTATGGTGGTAAGTTAAAGAGAAGGATGTGTTAACACACTCAAAGTATGAGTAAAAAATTCTGTGCTTGTGTCTGCAAACGTGTGTGTATATATATATGTGTGCGTATCTATTGTGTGCACGTATAAATTTTTCCATACTGTTTTTTGTATTTTCTTGATCCATTTAGGCAGTGACTTTCAATTAGCCTGCCTACTAATATCAGGTCACTAAACTCCATAGCTGATGCTTTATTCTTTCGTGTGGGTTGTCATTCGTTTGCTTCAGTTGGCTGGCAAAGGTTGTTGTATATCCATTACCAGCAACACAGCACTTTGCATTTCTGAATTGACAAGCAGCTATATTGACCTAGCGCTTATTATGGGTCAACAGCTGCGTTAACCGACGGAAGGACTGAGGGGCAATTAAAATGAATTGGCAAAAATATATCTTCCTAATTTACTCCAATTTGTTATTTATGCTAACATTGTATGGCTTCTATGGTGACACTAAACAGAATGGACCCAATAATGGCAATTAACATAAAAATATAATGGCTAATCAAATTGACAGCAACTGTTTCTCATCATCTCGACACACAATACATTATCAAAACAAACTATTATGAAGGAGGTAATTTCAGTGTTCTATTCAACCTGCTTCATGTGTGCAGTCAGGGAGATGTGTACCAGCAATTACAGCTGAATCTAAAAAACTAAACAAATAACTTAATCGCTGTCGTCCTCCTTCTTTCTTCTTCAGGAAGCAGTAATCAGGATTTACTAAAAATAGCTGGCGTATAATAGTATAATGATGATGCATATCGTAGAATAGCTAATAGGGAATAAAATAAGCTTCTGTGTCTTTTTTTAAATTAGGTTCACATGAAGTGGAAAGAAGTATAATGTTAAAATATATTTAAAAAAATAAGCGGGAGTAATAGTTGCCAAATGTCTCAACATGAGTTGCTTAATAGTTATAGATACTTTATAATGTGTCAGGAGAAGTATAAGATTAGCTGAATTTAATACAAAAAACTTTGCTTGTTTGGGTAAAAAAATGAAAAGCTACATTAAAGCAGGATTCCAGTAAGTCTAAGTAGTTATCAGTTGTTATTCCACTGCATTTGCTGTTTCATTCCTGATGATATACTGAGCAGCAATTGAATTGTAGTCTAACCACAACTTGTGTGGGTTTTATAGCTCATAAGGAAAATCTTCAAGAGTTTGTACGTGCCTACATGTACCCAATCATACTGAAATGGGCACTGCTTCTAAGTTTGATGCAGTTATGGTTATTTCATTCTTAGTTGTGGGATTTTAGAGCACATATCTTCAACTGGTCAATATTTGAACCTCACTATCAGGCAGAATGTTGAATGTGGTGATATTGAGCAAGACTTCAATAAAATTAACTTAAAATGGTTTAGTTGTAGAGGGGCCGGTGTAGACCTATCTCATGTCTATCCAAGCAATTTTCTGGCACACAGAATGACAACAGCGATATAAAGGCGTACAGGTATGTACTTTTGAGCTAGAGAAAGAGCACAGAAACTTGACATCAGTGACATGCAGAGCATTTAATTGAATATGATATTCCATGTGTACACACCTGCAGATTTTTGAACCGAATGTGTGATTACTTACATGCAGTAGCCCTCACAGATGTGTAGAGCAAGACAGTGATATAATCTGTAAAGGTACATATGCAGCTGGTTTTACTTGAAAGGCATGTTCACAATTTATGTAACCACAGCTGTGTGGGTGCATGGAGAGGTGGGTGGGAGGGAAATACAGCCAAGCACCTGTATTCATCAGAAGTATGTATTAACTATTTTTCCTTTTTGAGGTCATGCCATTGTGCATTATCTTTAGGCATTAGGAATAAGTTATTCCTTGTCCCGTCATTCTCATGAATCTCATTTTGCTCCTGCAGCACCATTGTGGTATGTCAATACATATATCTAAAGAAATGATAAATTTACTATGATCAATATGAGTGCCTGATTTAAGTTGTGAGAAAAAGTACATAGAAATATGTAGGAAGGAGGGTTTGCAGTAAAATAATAAAAATTTGTTAGAAAAGCACAGAAGGAAATGCCTTTTGATATTGGAAATAGAAATAGATGTAAAAGATATACTTCTTGGAATGGGGGTTTTAATCATTGTCTCCTTATATTGCAGTATTCCGATAAGGCCCTCTACACCCAACTCTGCTTTTACCGGTACATTTTTGATGTGGATTATGCAGTGGATAAAGTGGTTCCTGAAGAAGATAAAGGTAGGTTTAAATTTTCAGTTAAATATAGTTTAATAGCAGCTTGTCTTCTAGAAGCTAGAACTACACGTTTTCACTCCTCAGCTCTCAACTATTAGACTGTAACATAAATCAAAAAATAGAAGATAGTATGGATTTAGGAATCCTCTGCAAGAGGAATGTGCTGTGTTGGAATAACTAATTTAAGAGGAGTATGTTGTGTATCTCCTTTCATCTTTTGACTGAACTGCATTTACATTACACTGTTAAAGAATGTCTTTGCATAAAGTTGGATGGATGTGGCAACTTCAATAAACAGATTAATTAAAATATCTAGTAAAAAAAAAAAAAAGGCCAAATAAAACTACTATTAATATCTACAAGACCCTTTTTATCAGGGGAAAAAATGATGGGACAAGAAAAACTGTAACACTAATTATCTACAAAGCTCTGTTAAATACACAAATTAACCTAATGTTAGGAAGACTTTTTTCATGTCTTTTTCCAATTACCATAACATTTATGAAGTAAAATGTCTCTAAGCTATAATGGATTTGCGACTTCTGTGCAGCTAAGTGCTTTTCAGGCTGACAGAAGAGTATCTTTAATGGCAGTCTGGTAGATGGGAATTCTGAACAAACTTGTATTTGAATCCCACTTCTGAAGCATTGTTTCCCGGAGAGCACTTCCCTTGCATCCTGTTCGCAGCCTGGTGGTACCTCTGGAGAAGAGGTGCTCTGTCTGTTGCTACTCTGCTCACAGCTGTTCCTTCCTGAAATACTTTCCCCACCCCTGCCCTGGGTCACTAGCTAGGTGGATAGGTGATGGTAAGACACTAAACCAAAGAACAATCTTTCTAAGTGCTATATTGGTCAACCTGATATAAAGACGACAATAGCTGCAACCTCTTAGCTAAAAGGTGCTCAAGCAGTTGTGGTCTTGACCTGTTGAATTGATGTTCTGTCTTTCACAAACTCATACCTCCTTTTTTAATCCCTTTGAGAGTGAACTCGCTTTGATATTTATGCTTCAGAGCGGTTTTCTGTATCCAGAGGAGGGCACCCTGTAGAGTCATCGCACTTCAGTAAAGCAAGTGATTTGATGTGTGTAACTCTGTCCTAGTATAAGGGAAAGAGTAGAAGGGGAGGGACAATGGCACCCATCTTCTGTTCCTGCACACCACCATATCTTACAAGGACTTCCAGTTCATGGAATTTCATCTTGAAACCTCAGAGTGATTTTTCCCCTTTTATAATTCAAAATGTCTTTCAGACACTCATGATGGCTGAAAACTTCACTATCATTTTCCTATTTAGCTTGTTTTCAGGTAGTTTATGTCCATCCACTAAATGTTTGTTGATTTTTCCTCCCTGAGCCTCTCCTTTGTATTGTTAGAAGCAGTGGTGGTCTTTCTCTGTTCTGTTCTAAACTAAATAGTTTACACAGGCTAAACAGTTTAAACAGACCAAACAGCGTCTGTTGTGTGATCATTCCCTTTAGCACCTTTGTGTGAAATCTTTTCAAAGTTGAATTCATTTAAGTAGAGTTTTACCTGGTATTCCACATGGTGTCTCTCCACTGTCTTGTACATGCAGTAGGTACCTTTACTGGATGTACCTCTGTTGATGTTTAGTTGTATGTGCTATTTTTGTAGCTTCATTGTACCATTAACTTGTCATACCATGATGATAGAAATATTGAGATCTGAGATTTCTTTTTTTCCCTTGTGTTTTTTTCTGAGCCATGAGTTCACCTCCCAGATTTATGACATTGAATTTCATTACTTGAGACTAAGTAGTCTTATTTTTATCTTTAGAATTTAATATTGTATAAATTATTTCTGAAAAACAGTATTTTTTCTTCTATATAGACATAATTTCTCATCTTCTCTATATTTTTGGACCCTCACTGGGGGTCTAAAAAAACGCACTGAGGAATGTTAAGTAAAATTAGCTTCAATTCTTATGAAATTGTTAGAACTATGCTATGACCTTCCATTCTCTTATAAGTTCACTTTTCACAACAGTGTATTGTTCTCTTTTTCGTAACTGTTTTGAAGTTATTGTATAACCTTCTTCAATCAGACAGTGATTTCAGACATGGTGCTTTAGCAAGTATTAATGCCAGATAAATTAAATGTTCCTTTTTTTTGTTGGTTGGTTGATTCTCTTCAGTGAGGCAAACTAGATGAGTCTGATAAAACTATATACAGTTTTGACCCATTTTCCTTTTATCTTTGGGAGGGTGATACTTTTGCTCCAGAACCTCAGAGTAATTGCTTATGGCTATTCAGATCACCTTTTTTTGTCCTCATGGGTATGTGTTCTGTTTTCTAGTGATGTATGCTACTGATATGACAAACTGTGAAACTCAGTAGTACTAGAGTAACAACTTTCATATTCTAATTTTGTCATAATTTTGAAATGGAAATTTTGTGAGCTTTTACCCTTAGCAACGTGAAGCTCATGTTCATTTTCCTTTGGAGCAAAAAAAAATTTGTTTCCATGCCATCATTCCCGAGTCATGCTGTCCTTGACCTGGGATCAACATCATTGCTATTATAAAAAATGGAGGTAGAACTTTTAATTTAGGTCTTGTTCAATTTGGATATCTTCACTCTCTTTGCTTTTTATGTGGCTAAATCATATACTTACTGATGGTTTGTTTGGGGCTTGTTTTGTTTTTGCTTTCTTTGAGGGAGGAGTGATGTTTTTGGAAGCCTAAATCGCATAGACTTTTTACAGGTTTTTCATTTTTGCCACCTTTCCTGACTTTCTGCAGACCACTTCCTCTTCTTTGTCTTTTACAGACTGTTTATTCCTAATAATCATTTAAAATTATTATTCATATTGCAGTCTTCTCGACCGAAAAAGATATTTCCGTGACTTGATATTCAAGATATAAATGTAATGTTCGCTGTAGTTTGAATGAATTTGTACCTCCTCTTTATTAAAAACCTTGAGGTTTCACTAGTAGCTCAATTGCATTTTCTGTATTTGCTTTTTCAAAATTGAATATGTTAATTATAAGCAGATTTTCGTTTATTCAACCATTTAAATTGAAAGTCCGTACTACTTCTCAAAATTGAATCTAAAATAATATGTTAAATAATTGAGTCTCGAGACAGTCATCCAAACCGCTTCCCTTGCAAAGCATTTCAATACCATTGCTTGCCTAGTCTTCCTTTTAAAGATAGGTAAGATCGAAAAACTTCTCTGCTTCTACAACTTATTGGATTTCACAGACAGCATCTCCTGCTGCTTCACAAAACTTAGCAAGAGAGAGTTTATCTTAATTTCTAAGCTGAATCTTGCTTTCTGAAGCTTATTTTGTCCACCATGGATGATAGACTTTTTTTTTTTTTTTTTTTCCTCTTAGAGCCATTTATATTTAAAACCTGACTGTTACCTTCTAAATCTTTTTTTCATCTACAAAACATCATTTGGAAGGAGGGAGGAAGGATATTCCTCATGTCTGCCTGCTGTTTTGTAGATATTTGATTATTTTCATTACAGTTCCTGGAGTTTTTCTACCCTATTTACATCCTCCTTGATGTAGAGTCAACTTAGCACTACAGGTCAGATTCTACCTGAGTGGAAAACAGCAGAAGGATTAATTAATGTGTTTTATAGGCTGTTCTTCTGTTTATTCATAACTTTATGAGGTTTACAAAGTTTGCAAGAGCACTGTTCACTCTTGTTCAGTTTGTGAGCTAATGTAATCCTTATATGCTCTTCTGCACAGCTGTTCCTAACCAGTTTTTCTCATTGTGTATTTGTATAGTTGACGTATTTATTCAAAGAGACAGCACTTTTTTCTGTTAAATAACAGTTTAAGGTGGAAGAGAAAGCTTTCAGATAGATTTCGAGTTTCTCAAAATCATTTTAAAAACTCATTTGTCCTCTAGCACACTTAGAGTTCTTCCCAGATTATCATCTCCAAAATCTAAATTACAATTCCTTACTTTAGCTAAAGTGATTAGAGCCCTGACAGATACCTGTACAACTTAATTCAGTACAACGTTTCATTTTGGTCTTGGGATATTGATGATCAGTATGTGTTTTTCTGAACAAAGCTGGCCATGCTTTCCTAGTGCGCTTCGAAAGTATAAGAACAGAATTTCTTATATGGAACCTGACCAAAGACCCCCTAGTCCTGTTCCTTGAAGTCAGAAGTGGGTGCCGAAGGAATAATACGAGAACAGTGCGAGAATGCATGATTCTTCACCATGTGCCTCCCAACCTTCAAACATTTTCATCCTTCATGACTATCTTAGCCAGATATGGAATTTAATAACCTGCAGGGGGGTTTCTTCCATGAATTCATCCAAACTCTCATGAAGCTCATGAGCATCTGTTCAGCAGGTATCAGGAACTTCCTCAGATCCACCATCTGTTCCATAAAGGACCTTGTGCTTTTGTTTTAAATCTCATGTCTGTTGTCTGTATTTGTTGTCTCTTGGTTCTTGTACTGGAAGGCAGGGCAGCAGTGGATCCATATACACTTTTCCATGCTGGTCCTGACCATATACACTCCTCTCTCATCCACCCTGCATCTCTTTAAATGTTCCACATATAGAAACCATTACTTTGTTCACTTTTCTTTGGAACCGGATCTCCTGTTCTTCTAAATCTGTCTTGGGATGGGGACCAGAAAAGGGCATGAAATTTAAGATACAAGTGAACTTGTGATATAATTGGTATGCTCTGTGTTTTGTGTTCTCGTTTTTTTCCCAATAATTCCAAATATTTTTGCTTTTTTACACTAGTGATCAATGAGCTAATGCTTTTCACAGAACTAGCTATTGTAATCTACTTCTGGTCATGGCCGAGCTTGTTTCTATGCAATTAAGATTTGAAAAAAAATAATCACAGGTGTACTGCTTTACATCTATCTACACTGAATTTAGTTCGAATTGAGTTTAGTCTACACTGAATTTTATTGTCTGGTTACTGACTCTACTAAGACTTCCAAACATTCTTTAACATTAACTCAAACCTCTACTATCCCAATAACACCACAAGAGTTACAACCAAATCAGTATCTTGATTACCTGCTTGCTTGCTTGCGCTGGTCATATATAAGCACAGGGCAAGTTGCTGTGGAGATCCAGTGGTGATCTTCTTCCAGAGCTAGAACTGATTGCTTAAATTTTGTTTCCTATCTTTAACCAGTTATTTATCTAGTATTTCTCTCTTATACCATGACTATTTCTCTCTGAAATGATTTTGGTAGGATACTGGTGGACATGTTTAGAAGATTCCCAGTATCAGCTGAATCGTCTTTATTTGCCTCCTTGTTGAACACCATCCAAGACTCTGGTAGAGTTTATAAGACAGACCTTGGCCTACAAGACAAGCTGTGCTAATTCTTCCCCAGTAATTGTGTTTATTCAAGATGTCAGGCTTACTGGCCTGTATTTCACTGAGCTTTCCTGGATTTACCTTAATATCATCAAAGACCATTTCAAAAGCCAGACTAAAGTCAAGATGTAACATCAACCGGATATACTCTTCCAAGTATTCTTTGTGTTTCTGCTATATAAAGTGAAATCAAACTCTGAAAATCCTTTGCCGTCTTTCTGAGTTAGGAATTGTTATATGGTTGGTATCAGATCAAATAAAAAACAACTATTTGATATTGTAGTGCTAGAAACTCTAATTCACAAATGCCGGTGATAGTATACTGTGTGTTTATTCTGAATTAATTTTGTAAGCAATCAGGAAAAGAAAGGATGCTCCACTTTTACTAGTAATGTACTCAAAATGTTTTCAACGCCTTCCACATTAAAGATTTTCAAAGCTTTGCTCTGGATTTAGTCAGGTGAGCAGTCAGGACAGCAAGAAGCAATAGGAGTAAGAAAGCTGCAGCATCTTCTGTTCATTTGTGTTCTGTTCACAGCAGAATCATTCTGTTCATTTGGGAGAAAGTATAGGTGGGCTGTCAGTGAGGTAAACAGGTGGTGTTTCAATACAGGAGCATGCTCGCTGTGTATGCCTTACCTTCTGTAATGGAAACCAGTGTGTTTTTATAGCTACGCCATCAGAAAATCAAAATAGAGTAGAGCAGATTTTGCATTGTTGCTGCATTCAAGTATTGCTATTGCTTAATGTTCAACGATAGCACTGTTTTCATTTTCCTTTGCAATAAAATAAAAGCTGTTAAAAACTAAGAGAAATTGAGCCCGCATAAAGTCAGTGAAGCTCTTGTGCTTCAGGTGCCACTAGTTCTGTTCTCCCTCTTGCCATAACGCCCCAAGTCTTAATACAGGACTCTGGATAAGAATTCTGCAGGCTCCTCACTCACAGTGACTATAGCTTTATTCCAGAAATAGTGCATTGACATAACGGAGGTTATTCGTGGTGCTTGATTTTTTTTAGTGGAATGGGAATCTGATTATTAAATGCTGTTTCATGCTATCAAATGGGGGTGAAAGTGTCTTGTCGTAGCATTCCTAAGAGAGGCAATGCTACGTATGCTGTTTGCAATGCACTTCCATGTTTCAGAGGCAGAAATCACAGGGATGCTATGGTGTATTGTCTTGGGATATTTGCAAGTATTGAGCCCCTGATTACTGGATTCCCAAGCAATCTGGGCACATCAGTTTAGTGGATAAGCAGAAGAAAGTGAGGCTGGGAGGAGGATAACTTTGGAGAAAGCTCATAATGAAACATTCCTGCATGCCAAGAAGACCTCTTTCTTCAAAGTATATGTGAGTGGTTGGAAGTAGAATATAATTGTTTAGATTATGTATTTATGGGCTGTAGTTTCGTAATGCATATCCAGAGGATGTTTTTGTACTTTTGTCCAAGCTGTGCATTTGCCTTACTTCCCCCTCCCATGCAAACCCCAAAAGCATCTAGTTTACTTTATGGATGAATAAACTGTAAAATTGTATTGGGAAAAAATGAAACTCTTTTAGGCTGTATGACCCAGACATAAAACATGAAATTCAGCTCTCGATAGTTGCGTGCATCCTGTAATTTGAATGTTGTTGGTTTTTTTTTTTTTTTTTTTTTCCCAATATGTTCCTTCCTCGGTGTGCCAAGTATCAGTTTGAAGTGATTTTTATATAAGAATGCTTATAACTCTTTGAAAGAAAACCATTTTAAAAGGTCTGCAGAGCTCCTTGTGTGAATGTGGCTTAATATACATAAGCTGATGGTGATGGTAAGAGATAGGCAGGCAGACTGTTGAAGCCAAGGCTGAAAGGGTGTGCTTGAGTGAAGTGGTGTTTCTGCTCTGGGGAGCAATGTGAACCTTCACTCAGAGAGGGAAGAGTGGCTGAGTGGGGATGTGTGGCATGAGCTTGGAAGGATTACCCTGGTATTTCATTACCCTGGTATGTGAAACCAGGGTAATGAAATGGAGATTTTTGACATCAAAACTGTGCACCACCTGTTTATCAATTGTAGACCAGAAGACTACACAAAGTACTTGTTGCACTAAGTAAGGAAGGGGCTATATACTGTGTACATAATTTAATATATTTATAGCATACTGAAGGGGTGGTATAGTTTGGGGTGGTATACAAGGGGTATACAGTTTTTCAATGGAAGATAAGGAGAAATCATATAAATAACTATATATAATTTATGCACATACAATATATGTGTGTGTGTCTATTTTTAAAAGAGTGATAGCTGAAATTTGGCATAACTTTCGAGAGAGTACAGTTCAGTTGAAGAAACCTATTTTTGATAGCTTTACAACTGTAGTTGCTGTCACTCAGGCTTCACAGTAGTGATCTTTGCATCAAAGCAAACAAATGCTCTTCTCCACCTTGGCTCTCAAGTCTCTTATCTTTCATCATGTTGTTCTGGAAGAAACTGTAAAATACTAATTTCCAATAATTTAATTTTTGAGTACATCTTCAAAAGCACTTGTTCATTTTTCCTTAACGTATTCTGTTTTGTAGAGGAAGATTTCTCAACTTTTTTTTTGCGATGTCTTAAGCATGATTCAGAGGTACCTGCTTGAACAACTGTTGTAATGGAGGGAGAGAAAAGCAATGGAATTATAAAAGTTATCAAAAGATGGAATTTGTATGAATATAAATTCAGAATTTGAACATGAATTTTTGATCTTTTCCCTAGAAGTGAAACGGTCCTGGAAAGGTTACAGAGGAAGCACACACATTTTTTTCAATACTGGCAAGATTGCAAATTTTGAATCACTTGTATTGGAAAAATGAAACTAAATGAAATTGAAAAAATTGAATTCAATATCTTAAATAGTTTTATATCTAACTTTTTAAAACCAATAACAATTTTACATGAATACTGAATGCATGTTGACCCTTCTCCAAGTAACGTATGTGTATTTAGCTGACCTGTAAGTCTTAAGTTACCGTTCCAAACCGATCGTACAGTTGTTATTATCAGTCCAATATTTTTAATATCTTATGTGAAACACTTTTTTTTCCCATTCCATTTCTTTTTGTGGCTTTTAATTAAAATTACAAACCTTTGTAGGCTTTGTTAAACCTACAGAATCTGAGTAAGCCATCTTATGCTGAACAGCGCTGTCTACAACCCAGTCCGTGAGCACAAAGCTTCCTGCACTGGGACACCTCTCGTGGAGTCAGGAATGGCTGTGAATTATTTTCTCGGCTTGTGAATGGAAATAATGAGTTACAGCAGTTGTAATACATCCACGAGGTGGGAAATCTGTGGCATGAGCAGTGGCATTTATAGTGCCACTGCCACCGTCTCTTTGATAAAGGAAGTTTTTTCTCCTTTAATACACTAATGCTAATGCTGCAGGTTGAGGTTATGTAGGTGCAGTCTGACTTCTGATCCCTCATGATTTGGAATACTTACTTGACTTTTTCAAATAAATATCCTGCTGCTGACAATGACAGTGACAGTGCTACTGGGAAAAAAAAAGTGAGCAAAAATATTATTTTCTCATTTGTACATCCTTTTTTTTTTTTTTACTATTTAACAAGCTAGGTAGCAATTTGTAATAGAATATGGTATTGCATAGATTATTTAATATAGTCTATCTCCTTTTTGAGTTCCCTTTTGACTGGTTCTAAGCAGAATATACTTTAAAACTGTTTTCTTTTTTCCTGCATCATTTCTTTTTTTTTCTGCAACTCCGATATTTTTGTCTTTCTGTTTTCTTTCTGCCTTAATAAGGATTTTGTTTGTTAATGCAAGTCAGAAATGATAAGATTTATTTTAATGACTGCTCACTCTCACAGCAATAGGCACTTTTCTTTAGCACAACGTACAAGACAAGCCTGTTGCACCTTGTAGAGGACCCTTAAGTTTCATGGACCCATGTTCTAGATCCCAGATTTCTGATATTGATGCTAATTCTTTAAAATTATTTTTTAGAAATTGGAAATATAAACAAACAATTTCCCTCTGCATAATCCATTCAGTTATATATGTGACTAGACATCAGAGGGATGATATGAATCCTAGGCTTTAAAGAGATGTAAAAAAAGATGCAATTATCTGTATGATAAGTCTCATATAAGAAATGTATTTTAGAACTTGCCAGTGATGGCTTTTAATCACTTTGATATTTTGAGGAAAATGGTAGCTTTAAACAGATGATACAGAATTTATTTTTAAAAATGTATTGTGCTTATACAGTTGATGGCTTTTATTTCCATAATGTTTTTTACTACATAATTATACATCTTAATTACGTAATTACCGTCATAATTATTATGTAATTACATGTAGTTCCACTAATTACAAAATCAGGAAGTGTAATTATCTACTAAAAACTTTCTGAAATCTTATTTGTTCACTAGAGATTATTTAAAAGACCAGTGACCTACTGAGTATGGCATACAGTGTTGCCCATGGAACCCAATTCTCCTTTTCTCTTCTTTATGGCTAGTATGCTTTGAGAAGGTTGTAGAAGGACTTTCATATGTTTAATTAATATTTTCCTTAAAAACAGTTTTAAAGCCTTGACTGTATTCCTCATACATTTGGGCGTCTTCATTTGTATCGTTCTTGCTCTGAATTTGAATGTTTTGTTACAGGAGTTATGTAAAGTTTCACACTTTGAAGTAACACCTTTTTAACTTCATTCCTTTTGTTATTTTTGAGCTTAACTGGGTCTGTTGTCTGGTGCTGGGTGTGAAGATGGTAGGAAAAAATGTTGTTTATGGCCATATATGCATGGAGTAAAACCTAGAATCCACAGAAGATCTGAGGAATGCAACTGTTTTCTCTTGGGCCCAAGACTTTTCTTGAGAGCTTTGACTTGTTTTTGTATTTATTTTGTTATATTGATATACATTTATGTCTGTATGATGATTTATTACTTAATAATGCACATGTTAAATTTATGTATTTGTCCAACAGCATAGTACAGTTTGAAACAAAAGGTTTTGCTGCAGGTTAGTGGGGGAAAAAAATAATATTCAGGATTTTATATGGTGGTTTTGTCCTGACACGTGGTTGAAACTGTGCAGATGGAAGTTGTTTCTTTCCTATAAATTAGATTAAATACGTCATGTATTACCTTTGATAGAGTGATTTAAGAGTCTTGTAAAGTGCTAGATTTACTGACTCTTCATTCAGGAACATTATGGCTTGTATCAAAATGACATCAGAAGTACAAAGCTTTTTCTCACGTGAATCATGACAGCAAATATGCATTTATTATGTGCCAATATTAACTTAAGGAGAAACCCCAAAGGGAAAAATACTTCCAAAAGCAGTAAACAGGCACATGTGATAAGGCTGAGGTAAAGAAGTGAATGGTTACTAATAAAAAGGCAGAAAATTGTAATCTCTGTAACAGAAGGGAAATGTTCAAAGTGGAGCATAAGGAAAACAGGTTACTGTAATATTGAGCTGCAATTTCAGTGGAACTCTCCACGACCCGATATTATGTGTGTGTGTATATATGTGTCTTGGTGTGGTTTTCCTGTGCTCATTATACAATAGGCTGCGACTTTATATTTACCAAAAGCTATTTTTTATATCTCCCAAACTTGGCCTGAGTCCGCAGGTGATGGAAGTCTGAAATCTTTTTGATGTCAAATGGAATTACCTCAGTTTGCATCTACTCAGTATAGGAACCCGAAGGAGAATTTTGTCCCCAAAACAATTTGAACAACATTGATCTATGAAAGAAACATATGGATTCATTGGTCTCCAAGATATGAACTAATACTGCAAGTAAAATTAACTACATTATTTACAGAAGAATAATAACCGGACAGGAGATGCTTCTTTGGAAGTATCTTTCTATCTCCTTCACAAATAAAGCATCTGTATTAAAGACATAATGAAAATACAGCTATCCTTTTGTTTTCTCCTGAGTAGATTATAGAAAATTCTTATATTGATTAAGGATGACAAGGCTGTGTAGAGAACAGCATAAAGGTAAATATCTATTCTGTAGAAAACACAAATATAGTGTTAAAAAGGTGATTAAAAAGGCAGCATAAGACAGTAAAGCATCTAAATGCAATTTAAAACTGATTAGTGACTGTGGCAGTGAATGTGCCAGGCTGTGCCTCTCTGCTGCCTGGCTCCTCTCGCCTGGGAGGTTTGGGCTGGCTGGGAGAGGGTGGTGGACTGGGTTTGGGAGCTGCTTGTTTTTGTCTAGTAGAAATTAGTTTGGAAGAAATTGATTTGATCCTGCCAGGATTGCAACTGTCAAATGCATATCAAAATGTTTTCCTATCTTATATTATTTAACTCAGAATATAATAATGTAATTATTTTGACATGAAAATGTTACATTCTGTAGTATTTCCACTTATCTTTAAATAGACATTTTTTCACTTTCAAGAGATGCGCACAGTAAGACAAAACAAATGAACAGAAAGTGAGTGACAGCCTAAGTCAGTTTATTTAGATGATAAAACAAATAAAATTTGACGTTAATAGGATTTTATGAACTTGGAATTAAAGTATTTAGCTATTTATGTTTCTTTTCGTCTTTCTGGTATAACAATATGTGATTCATAAACAGACAGCAGAAGACAAAATCTTGTCTAAACTGCACGTTTTTAGATGAATATTTTTGTCAGATATTGTGTTAAATATTTTTGGAAGTTATGGATCATTTTATATAGTTCCTACATTGTATACATATATATTCACCCCGGAATAGTCAACTTTTGATTTTTTGCCAGAGCCGAGCCTGCAGTTAAAAAAAAAAAAAAAGAAACAACAATATCTAATGGTATACAGCAAAGACAAATATAGTTAAGCTGTTTACTAAGAGAGTGCAACTACTATATTTTTGAACAGTAATTCTTAACTATAGTAATATGGATGTGGAAAGTTCTTACTGTTTTGTATTTTGAATACTATATCATACAACAGATGGTGGATTTTAAGTAGGTTATCACATGTCCAGTTACGTAACTTGATGGATCATTAATTCAAAATATTATTTAAGTGAAGAGTGCAATTTCTTGACTGATACTAGAAATGAAGAAGTGTGTCCTTGATTTTGCAAAACTAGCAGTATCTGTGCGTAAGGTGTGTCCGTTTGGTGCAGCACAACAGCTGCAGTTCTTTGATAGGTGCAAAGGGAGAAAGAGAGAGAGAAATAGGATGTTATCTGAAAGTTTAGTTTCTGAAAATTTGAAGTTCAAAACTTCTATTTTCTTCCTCCTCTGTACTATAAGACTTAGCTACTGGTTCCCAAGTTAAGGCCAACTTCAAATGCCCCAGCAGATATTTTCTCAGTGGTTCCAGGAGGAGGAGGCTGTGGCCTCACACAGTGTTTGTGCTGGAGCCTTGGGGACTTGGGAAGGATCTGGAGGTCTGAGTGAGTCAAGTTTGGTGAGCAGGTTTTGTTGGATCGCTGTGACTAGTAGTTGTTAAGTTCCCATTTAGAACTTTAGACAAAGTACACAATTTGTTTAAGCGTTTGGTCTATTAGCTTATTAGGAGGGTGCCTTTGTTTTCTAGTGAGAACAGAAAGAGAAGCTAGAAAAGGAGAGTGCCACTATGCTCATACTTTACACAGATCATATGAGAATATAAGGAAAGAAGGATAAGATATAACCACAGGTTACCAGAGGGTCAGATCATGTGCACACTTAATTACCACTGTTAAATTTTTTCACTGGACATTCCCGTGTTCAGGTACCTTTCAGTTACTTGTTTTTGTGCCTCTGTCCAAACTGCAGAAACAATATTGGTGGTTCACGATAACACTTTAAAAATTATGTTTCACACCAACAGTATTCGAGATTTTCTGTAACATAGCAGTCACAGAACTAAAGCAATCTCTTTTTTTTTTTTTTTCTGATGAAGGGGAAGTGGTTATTGGTTATTTGAGCTTTGCTTAAGAAACAGGTGAAGAACTTGCATTTGTCACATTGAAATCCATGGGGCTGTGTTGGTACCATAATAAAGGACCTGATAAAATTTTAATATTAAGGTACCTTTTTATTAGGCTGTCTTAGGGACTTGCATGCTTTTTATTTAACAGATTTAATAAAGGCAAGGAGAAATACTTGTACTGAATTACACATGAGGAAAAAGCTTTAATGCAAAAGAAGAATAAGGAAACAAAAGAGTGAACCAGATGTATAAAGTGAGCACTTATCACACAAATTTGCCAAAAAAATGACAATACAGTAAATATGAAAGAAGTCCTGAAAAATAGAAATGTTGAAGGATTTGGAAAGGCAACAATAAAGGAAACTAATTTGCAGTGTGGCCTGACAGCAAAATCGGCCTCTGCAAAATGTAGCCTCTCTTTTTATAGATCATTTGAAATAGTGGGGTTAGAATGAGGACCTGCATGTCCAGTGGAAGGTCCCCAATCTTTGGATTTCACTTCTGTTGTATTTGTTAATCTTGTGAGGATTTTTTTCTTTAGAAAGTGTTAAGTAAGATATTTACATATATACTTTTAAAAATTGTTGCCCAAGGGCAAGCACGATTCTTACATTAGCATTAGCCGTCTTTGAAGGAATTCTAGAGCTGGGCATAATTTGAAAACTGTTTTGTATTATCTTGTTCAGGATATGGAAAGGGGGGAAGGGGAAAAGGCTCTGGAGAAGCATGCGATAAAGATCTTTTTTATCATCCTCTAAACATAAAATATGATTTGGGAGGAAGTGTTTTCTATGCAGAAATCAGCAATTTTACAGATGGAGTACTTCCTTCTTGGTAACATTCTTCATCAGTTGCAAGCTGATGTTTTTGAAACGTCTTTAGTAGACCAGAATTTCTGTTGAATAGAACATTTTTGAAGGCCGTTATTATGATAAACCAGGTTTTTAGCATAATTCAAATTAGTATATATACTTTGGTTTTAAAAATGGAATTCTATTGCAAAGTGTAAACCACAAATGGCACTCGGGGGAAAAAAAAAAAGAAGATACCGTTGTACATACTCAGAGATTTTTAAATTTAAAGACTTTCCAAAGTGCGGGTGTGTTTTGTGTTGCCAGGTGGGTCTCAATAAGGGAGGCCAGGGAACGCCTCAAGGTCAACCAAACTTTTCATTATAAAGTAAAACTCTATAATGCAATGTTTTCCAGTTATAATATAAATCACCCCAGCAACAGGCTTATTTATATGGTAGGTAGTCAGCTTCAGCTTTTTAACTGCTATAAGTTGCCTTAAAAATAAAAGGTAGGCAACAACAATAAGTTGAGAAATGAGTGAGGCACACGTGAAGGTGTTCCTCCCTTTGGAGGAAATCCATCTGATGCTTTGCTTTCACAGATGCCAAGGGCTGAGAGGAGTGTTGAGACCCCTCACCTTCCCCAGGGCAGGGTTTTCTGCCCCAGCCACAGGTGACCCACCACTGGATATGCCTCACAAGTGATGCATGTGTGGTGATACTTAAGAAGAAATTTGTCGCTTGCCCTGCATATGCAACAAGGTCCTTGCAACAAGACACGTGATGAGAACACTACGAAAATACAAAATATCTCCGAAAGTCAAAGGGTTAAAGTCTGGCTAAGCGCCCAAGAGACTGCATGCTTTCCCCTCGCTCCCGGGACTGGCTACGTGTGTCACAGATTTTTCTGGGGGCTGAGCTGTAAGAAGGGGTAACTTCTTGTTTAACCTGAAGGAAGGTGAGATCCCCTTTGGCTCAGGAGGTACCATTTCAGCCATAGCAAGAGAATCACAGAATTGAGGGGGGAAGGCACCTCTGGAGAAGATCTAGTCCAACCCCCTGCCCAGAACAGGGCTGCTCAGGGCCGTGTCTAGTTGGGTTTTTAATGCCTCCTAGAAATGATACTTTTCAACCAGGTCTGGTTCACCCTGCTCTGATCCTAGACCACTCTTATAATTAGGGTTTTGTATATTTATGTGGCATTTTCAATATTTTTTTTTGTGCCGATTGCCTCTTGTGCTGTCCATGGGCATCACTGGGAAGAGTCTGGCTCCATCTTCTTTACACACTCCCATCAATATCCAGTTCTCCCTGGAGCCTTCTTTTCTCCAGGCTGAACAGCCCCCGCTCTCCCAACCTGCCCTTGTACGAAGGATGCTCCAGGCCCTCGGTCATCCTGGTGGCCCTTCGCTGGGCTCACTCCAGGAGCTCCATGTCCCTGTTGTACCGGACCCTGGATCCAGCACTCACCAGTGCCGCACAGCAGGGCAGGATCCCCCTCCCTCAGCCTGCTGGCCACGTTCTGCCTCATGCAAGCCAGGATGCCCCTGGCCTCCTGGGCCTCAGGGCTGGTGCGCCCTGTTGCAGTGCTGGCAACAGGCATTGATGATGCATGTTCCACTTATTGTTAGCCGCTATCAGCTTATTATGTTATTACTTGAATAAATACACCTATTATATATACATATGTGTATATATGTGTGTGTGTGTGTGCGTGTGCGCGCGAGTAGCAGCTCTGCTGTTCATCTACTGCCTCCATAGTGAACCAAATGTTACTAGTGGAGAAAAAACAGCCCACAACAGCATACATAACATCTCAGCATACTTTGAGGTCTGCAGTTCAATCATTTATGTGTGAATTTTTCACCCTTTGCCTCCCCTGTACAGTCAGTAGAGAGAAATAGGCCCTTTCAGGGCATAGCTCATCTGATCTCATTTACACCAGGTTGAAGTGGGTCACACCTGAAAATGCCTCTGTTTTTTCTCCCCTGTTGATAATACAGGAGGTCCAGGGTGACTGGTTCAGATGTGGGCAGTGATATTCCAAGACTTATACCAGAAGCATCATTCATGAATTCACTGTGTTAGAAGCCAGATGTAGAAAATTGCTGTATGCGGTATTCCAGTCACCTTAAGGTTTAGCATCAAAGAAGAAACAACCACCACCATCAGTTTCCTTTATCCTTCTACAGTTTGACTTCTGTTGTCTAAAGCATAGTGAGCAGAGCATGTTGTTCTGAAATAAACCACCTATGCAGCCCAGAACCATCCATTTCTAAAGTAAACATAACTGTTTGGAAAACCTTGAGGGGGAAATTCACCTAGGCATAACAGTTAACCATGAGGAGACAGAGTGCCATGACTCCCACAGCTCCTTCAGGAAAATCTGCAGTGAATTTTGCAAACTAGCCTGTTCATTCTCTCAGTGACGCAGACTGTTGTTTCGTAGTTATGTGCAGAGACAGCAAAGGATGTCATTCTTCTGAGCTCCTAATATTTTTCCCAGGACCATATCTGGAGACTCCGCTTCCTCTGAGGGGCCATTTGAAAGATAATTCACAATCATCAGGGTGATTGTTGTTATCTCTTAATAGCTGTTCTTTACCCACAAAAGATTTCAGCTGCTAAAAGCCAAATCCATCGACTTCTGCTATTTTATATTCAATCAATATAGGGATTTTGATAACTCTAGAGGAACTTACCCCAAAGAGGAGTTTAATATTCTTACAGCTTGTAGTCCATATTCCTCCTTTTTCTCCTGAGTGTCAAACGTAAAAGAGGAAAAAAAAATGCAAAAAAAAATACAAAATTTGATTTAAGAAGGGTGTTTAAAATATATTTCTGTGTAACAGACAAGTCTTTAATAATCCATTATTTTATGGATAAAATAATGGCATAGAAGACGTAAGGCACACATGGATATTCAAATGTATCAAGGTAGTACACTGAGATCAAAGGCTATCTCTGCATGAGGGACTTTGCACATTCTCTTCCAGATCATCTGCAACATCAAGGACAGGAAAATCTGCAAAGCGTTTTGTTTGCTGGGTGTTCAATCTCCTGTCATCTGCTAATGCAGTCTTTGTCAGAAAGTACTTAATGTTGTGGTACCCAAGTAACCTGCTTCCCTGTTTTACTCCCATTCTTCCGATGAATACCTGTCACCTATGTTCCCTGTTCAGAACTGTTGACTTCTCATGACGTGGAGGAGATCAGTAGACAAGTTTCCCTAGGGGAGAAAGAAAAAAATATATATTGATATCCTAGTAGTGGGGGTAGTTGCATGGATGGGAAAGAGTGTGTTGTTATTTTCACGATCCCCTCAGTATTTCAGAATGGCCAATTTCGTATCACTAATAAAGGAAAGGAAAGAGGATTTGAATCCTCAGAGGACTGTGTGGGTGAAGGTCCTCAAAGAGAAGAGATGCTTCTCACACTGCATCTGAATAGCTGCAAGTGTGTGTTTTATCAACGTCTGTAATGCCTTTTAGATGAATTAGCAGGATTTGGGAAGTATGCAGAAGGAAAAACAGGAAAGTAAAAGAGAATTTGTTTAAAAAGCTAAAAGTATTTAGTTTAAATTTTCTTTTGAAATTGGCCAGTGTGTTAAAGCCAAGTAATATATTTTTTAACGTTCCAGGGTCCTAAATATTTTCAGGGGTCATAATATATTTTTTAATGTTCTGGAGCCCTGAATTAGACCTGCAGTGGTGCTTCGTGTTGCTGAACCCTTGTGAGTCACTGTTTTCTCATCATCTTTCCCTAACAAGGCAAGTTGAAGTTAGCAGTTCATCGCATTTGCTTTGTAAAATAGCATGCTTTTTGAGGAGCGCGCCTGGCCTGCTTTGCTGGAGAAGCTGTTAGTTTCCACTGGGGCTAACTGCTTGGTGGCTTTCTTTGGGCATTTTGTGGAGTCTGTCTAATCAGTTCTCAGATGCCTTCATCTTTGATAAAAACTAATCAAGTTAGGAACGGGTAACACAAGTTTGCCAGCAGTGGCAGGTTGTTTTTCCCCTCTAAGTAATTTCATATCTGTGGGGCTGATGTTTTCAGCACTTCACTGAAATTACTGCAAGCCCCCTCGCAGTCAGGGTGCAGCACAAGTGACAAGGCAGAGTAGCCGTGGATGAAGCATTTCAGTGTTTCTGTCTGTCATTCTGTGTTACGCAGCAGGCAGATGGCTATCCCTCTCCACGCTAGGACGTTTCTCCCATACGGTTTGTGCTGTCAACATACAGCGTGTACAAGCCAACATCTGCAGCTGGTTGGTACTGGGGAAGCACATGGTCCTTGTCCCGGATACGGATGGTCGTGAACAGCAGGTGCCTGTAGCACCAGCAGCTCCTGAATGCAGCTGTATTTTGAAGATGCCTGACTATAGAGCTCAAGTTTTCAAGGTGGGAGGAACATGACTGACTACTGATTGGTCACCAGCCTTATGCAGTGGGGGAGAAGCCAAAAAAAGGAGGAACTGTGGGTTTTTTTTCCCCATTATTCTTGTGTGTGAGTGAAGCATATGAGTACATCCAGTGAGAGTGGCATGTTGGTAATTTCCTTCATTCTATACAGGACTTGAGGATAAGTAACTGGACAGCTGCTATGTCATATAGGTACATACCTATAGGTATCAATATCTTGCAGTTAGTTCTGCAAAATGTTGATATTGTTCTTTTAAAGAATGAGGTAAATATCCTCTGCAATAATCCCATATGGGGTAGCAGTTCCAGAAATCCATCAAAGGAGCCAACAGTTATTTGTGTGTGTATCACTAAGAACTATAGATTATTGTCCCTCACAGTCAACTACACATGTAGTTTAAGGTGGGCATGGGTTTATTAAGTATTTTTATTTTTGGACTACACTTTTGGTCTAGAAAGGAAGTATACTGCCCTGTCCCCTTACCTTTTTTTTTTTTTCTTGGTGCTTTGGGGATCTGTTTTGCCTTGCGACGCACAGCATGTTTTGTGGGAAATAGGTGAGGGTGACTAATGTTGGAAATGACAGAGGAAGATCTCAGGCATTTGAGAGTGAGTGTCACAAAAATACAAACTTCAGAAACAAAATGTTTCTACGTACCTAACTGTTTGCACCATAACTTGGATTCTAGATGGCCTCCATAAAATGTTTTGGCAAAAAAGTCATGATAAACTTCTGCTAGGTTTCTGTTAAATGGAAGTTTATTTATTAGCTTATGAAGTCTTTTTGGATGAAGTATCTCATGTGGTGGTTGTCCTTTGACCGAGGGTGTGGGCTGTGTGGTTTTGTCATAAGCAAAATAAAGCAACAGTATTTAATTCTGGCCACACACTTCATCCAAAATTAGATCACAAACAGCATTTTTGGTTTTTTTATAGTTGATCTGTGCGGCAGCAGATGCTTTAGTCTGTTGTCATCTTCCCCGTTTTAGCGATTGTTGTTGACAGAGCAGTTTGCTTTCAGGTGTCTTGTTTTACTTTTGTGTGTGCTGTCCCTACGCCTGATGTTGTGGGAAAGTCATTTCCTAAAGTCGGCAGCAGTGAAGAGTTGAGTAAATGAACGGCAGCCGAATGCCACATCTTGCAGCAGGGCTGATGTACTGATACACCCGGTCATCATTCTCCAGAAGAGGCTTGTCTGCTCGTCAGCCTCTGCTAAAATCTAAGATGTGTTTTCAATAAGTCTACTGGATTTGAAATGCTTTCAGAAATGTCTTCTCGTGCAGATACTAATTAGTGACAGACTGAATGAATGCAGTCTGTTGAGGGGCTTTCCACTTCTTAGTTTCAGTCCCATAAATCAGAAGTGGTTTCAGTAGCTTAGGGAGAATGTTTCTCTCCCAGAGAAAAATGTACAACATGCAGAATTAAAATCCATAAAGTAAAGGTACCGCAAGCTTGACAGATAATCATAGATAAGATAGCATTTCTTTTATTTATTTATTTTGAGTGGGGCACCATGACGTTTGTGTATTTTTCATTATGTGAGTTACATGGGAGCATATTCTCCTTTTGAAAGTGTATTTTCATAAGGCAGGCCCTTATCCAAACTTAGTAGCAGTTATATGTGGACTCATTGCATTGCAGTCAAATATGCATATTTAGTATGTGCAGGAGCTCATAAAAATCCATTTAAATATGTAATACAATTGAAACACCTAATAAAGAGCAGCCAAGCCTACCAAGTCTAGTTACAATGGGTTATACACTTAGTGCACGGCCTAGCAGCACCTTTTTATTAGAGATCTGAACTTTCTGTTTGAATTTTCTGGCTTTAGGGATTTTAAGTAAGAGCTTGCTGTTTAAGATGCATTTACTATGAGAATTCCTTTCCACTATCATTTTTTAATACTGCGGGGAAACTGTTTTTGCATATTTTAAGAGTTTCTGGTTGGGTAAAAATCTATTAATTGTTTTTGAAAGTGGACCATGTTACCAGCTGTTGATAGGTCTGCTTAAATCTCTTTTCAGTGTTTTTGTGAACAACCAATCAAATCAGATTTGTCACTCCTGGCTTGTGGTGATTTTAAATTGAAATGGAATATATTAAAGCAGCCGACCAAGCTGATTATATTGCAAGCTTCATTTAATTTCATACATTCATACATTATAGCGGAAAGCAGAGTTTTTTAAACGCATGATTGTGACTCTACCTTTAGCGATTCCAAAGGTCATCTGTAATCGGTGCATCATTTATTAGTGTTAGATACCTGATTTCTGAAAGCGCCTTCCACAGTACTTCCTTATACATCAAAAGTGGAGAGCAAAAAAGTCAAATTGCTGTAATTTTATTGATACGCTCTTCTTGATACCGTCCGAGCCCTTCCTGGTCAGTGGGCTGCTGCATGAATGTGCAGTGCATGGCTGGACAGCAGTAAGCCCCGGGTCACAGAACCGCTCGGGTTGAGACTCCGAGGCGCCGGGTACGGATTTGACGCCGTAGCTACGACAGGGTGTTGATACACAGGCGTTGACACAATGCCCTGGTTCCTTCTTCCCTGGTACCTAAGTGTATCGTCTTCCAGGTATGCTCACAATAATAGCATAGGGATTCTTAAAGCTGGTTCTCATGTTTTATTAACTCCTTTCTATAACCTTTTTGGTAGCTTGTAACTGAGAGTTAATGGAAATGCTGAGTTAATGGAAATGCTGAGAGACTGAATTTTTACATAGATTCCCCATCTCTCTCTCTCTTTTCCATTATCTTGGAAAATAAATATCTCTGCTCGTCTCCTGTACTTGCTCAGATGGAAATGTCCACAAAGGTACAGTTCTAAGTTCTCAGTGTCTGTGAGGTGGTATCAGCTTAGTTTCACATTTAAACCCAAACTTTTCAGGTGTACAGATGGCTTATTACAAATGAATAATAATCATACAGTGGCTTTCAACCAGAATTCTTCAGTTACATATGGAAAATACTACATTTTTAATATAATTTACACACGGGGGGAAAAAAAAACTACTTATTCCAGCATTTTGAAGGTACTTTGGGGTGTTGTTCTGTGCAGGACTATTTTCTTTCCCAGAAGCCATCTGGGGAAGTATGCTGTTGGTAACAGGCAGTAGATGCATGTTGCTAACAGGCGGCAAAGGAAGGTGTCAGTCGCCTGGTCCTTACCGGAGTGACCCCAGCACAAAGTCAGACAGGTGGCTCTGCTTGTAGCTGGGCTCCTCATCACTGTATCTGAGAGTACAGTCTTACCCACTGGACGTGGGGCAATTCTTTCCTTGAAAGCTTGTTAGGGATAACTTGCTCAAAGAAAACTTCAAGCTAACCCTCAACATGTTCAAGCTGACTCTAGCTAACATCTTCCCCTTTAGTTTGAGTACATAATTGCTGTTTTCATAACTTTAGAGAATAAACACTGGAGTGGCTTCCATGGCTAGAGGTAATGGTTAATCTCTCAACAAGGTTTTAGTTACGGTTCTGGGTTCCTCTTTGAGAGACCCTTGACCAGGAAACAAAACCAAAGAGGGGTTACCACAGAATGCTCCTGTATGAAGACTGTGCGCATTATACAGGTCATTAAAGTAACTAAAGCCTGATGTGTTACAAATACAGTAGCAGATTTCACGAGCTGTGAGATGTCTCCAGTTTTTTAAGTAGTTCTAGTGACTCTGGTAGGTTTTTGTGGTTAACTTACCAGTTCTTTCCATACCCTTTACAGTTTAGGTTTTGGGTGTTGTCACCAGACCGCAATTCTAATTGCACACAAAATCCATAGCTGTACTGAACAAATCTGTTTACAGAATAAATTGCATTGGTGACATAGATCAGAAAGTTAGATGGCTTCTTCAGAACCTTGTTTTGTTTTTTAAAAAAAGTCTCATTTGTTATAAAGGGCTGTGGTCAAAAAAAGTAAAGCTGACAAATCTGATCAGGTTTTCCTTTATATGGATATATGTGTGAAAGCTAAGGTATTTAGAAAAGTTCACAAATGGTCTTAGTGGTCAGTTGTCTTTGCACATAGCAAACAAAAGATAGCAGCTTTCTCATTGTGCTACAGTTTTTTTTCAGAAATCTGCTTCAAAGAAAATATTCGGCTTCTGTTCCAGAAATTCTTGTAAGCATCTACTAATAGTGCAAGAGTAGCTCATTGTTTGTGTTCTTGCTTAGATAACACATTGCTGCAAATAAATACACATTTTTTTTGTATCACATTCCATAGACTTCTAAGGAAAAAAGATCTGGGGGAAAAATAAAGTGGACAAATTTTTCTGAGCAGGCATTACCCAAATAAAGAAAGATTCCTGAGTAACATTTTGCTAATTTAGCACTTATGTCCCAACCTAAGGTGTGGTTCTGGATGGGATAACCAGTTGCAGATCCAGAATTAACAGTGCAAGGGACATTAACCAAATATAGGCCTGTAGCTTAATTCTCATTATTTATTTATTTATTTTTTTAATAATCCAGGTCTTTTTCAAATGTATAGAAAATATGCTGAGGGAGTTGTTCCCAGGAGAATTCTGCCCTGTTTAACCTGTATGTTTCCTACCTTGAACCGCAGTCGTCGGTCAAGGAGCCCCTTGAATGAGTAGTGGGTGTTACCAATGTCTTCTCAGGCACCTCTCTGTCCCAGTCCTTTCGGAGCAATTTCTGTTCATGGCTGGGACTCAAAATTCAATGGACAAAACATGAGCTGAACACAGTGTGTGGGAACTACCTCTAGAGCTCCTAGAGGCTTAATGCAGTGTTAGAAAGCAGTCATCAATATCAACTGAATGTTGAAATATTTAATAAAATCTAATCAGTTCTGTTAGTGAGGTCTCAGAATTATTGCTGAGGCTGTTTCCTAGATCGAAAATGTTCACGTTCTTTCCTCCATTCAGTGATTCTATATTTTATTTTTTCCAGTTTAATATCTCTTCTGTTTTGATGAGCTTCAGCAATAGTAGTTTTCTGCTAGGATGAAGTTCTAATTGTTATCTTCACATAAAGTTTGTAATTAGACACAAAAACATTGTTTTCTTCAGTGTCACAAATCCAAAGCATTTACAAGAAAACATTTGGGTCTGTTGTCTGCGGAGCAATAGATTTATCTGACAGATTAGGCTAGAAAGTTCATTTTCCTGCTCAGTTCCTCCCATCTAAATTGTGGAGTGCTTAGTCATCTGAACTTGCGATTGTGTGTTATGTATTATTATAGCTGTGAATAGTACCTGGTATCATCAAAAGACCTTCACAAAATCACAGCTACTGTCTCATAAAAGAAGACACCTTTGTATTAGTAGAGATTATTTCAGTAGGCACAACATGCTTACATCTACACTCCTCAGAACAGAGCTGATTTCGAAGGGAGGTGTTGCCTGCTGTGATCTCTAACAAATTACTATTCCAATAAACTTTTACATCCATCCTTAGTAGCCCTAGGATTTCTCCTTCTCTGTGCTATGCCATTGTTTGTTATATATGTGCTATAATACATCTTGCCTTCTTCATTGTCTAAAAATAGCTTTGTATTGAAGGTGTTTACACACTAAAAAGAGAGTGTATTGAAAGCTCTTGGTATGAAGATCATTTCTTTCATTTTTTTCTCTCAGCTTGAGTTTTCCTCTCACTCTTCTTCACTGTGCGGGTTTGTCCAGGTCCCATGTGACTTCCTCCTCTTAAATGCTGCTTGGCTACAGTAGAGACTGGTAGACATTTAGTAGACATGAGTACAGTTAAGTGCGAGGCAGGCTTTTTTAGCTACTGAATACGTTCAGTTATGCATTGCTAAGACCGCCTGTAGTAGGCAAAAACTCCTATGTAGAAACAAATTTTAAAAATGCTAAATACTCCAATATCTTTTTATCTTGATACAGATTCTAGAGCGTTTCTTGAAGCATTCTTGATGTTTATCAAGGAATAGTTGGAAATACTTACGGAAGGAGAATCTCCCCACAGTTACTCTATTTGGCGAAGCCATGGTGAAGCTGCTGTGCTTTCCGGCTGCTGGGTGCCTTCACAGAGCTGTGTCACTGTGTGACTGTGTGGTTCTTGTACCCAGTATCGGCTTTTTTCCCTGCTGACATCTACAGATAGGTGGACCTGCAGTCAGATCAGTTATGATCCTTCTTATGTTCTTGCTGCATGTGTCCTGAAAGGCCTCCCACATCACGAATGGATGAGTAGGAAAGGAAGAAAGGAGAAGTCTCCCCAGAAAGCTTTAAAACGTTTTGCAATGGCATTTGGACCGGCCTTAGAGGGTTTCGCCGGGGCAGGGGGCTTTCTGCCCCGTGTGAAGCTCTGGGGTTTCTCCCTGCTGGGGACAGCAGACGCCACTTTCCTGCGCAGTGCCCTGGGCTGGGCTGGACCGGCCATCCCGTGTCCTGCCCTGGCCGAAGCTGCAGCGTCTCCCTGTGCCCCTCCACCGAGGAGCTTCCTGCAGGCTCTACCTTCGGGGCTGGACCTCACGGAAGGGTGGGAAGCAGTAGCTCGTAGAGTATTTTAACCTCTCCTTTTACGTCCTGCAGAGTATGTGGCTGCCAGATTCATTAGCACACTGTGGGCAGTCGTGGTGCTTTCTAATCTTAATTTTTATTTAATCAGTGGCACTGGGTATTTGACTAGGTCTGTGTTACTGTTTAAAATGTATATGAAGGTAGCTTGTCTAGTGCAGAGAATTGAGCTAGGTAGTTAAGGAGAAAACAGGAATAAAATCCCATCCGTTCTGTACTCCCTCAGAGCGTTGATCTTTGCACCTTACCTTCACTGCAGGGTTCTGGCTGCAGTAAACTTCCCTTGCTTTTGTTTTGTATGTTCACTGAATGTCAGAACAATAACTAATCCTCTGGAACCTAATTTTTGTAGATGTTGTGTCAAGTGAAATCAGGATAGAACAGTAGACTCTTCTAGAAGTTTTGCTTTAAGAACTCAAATTAAAATTCTAAGAAATTAGTGCATCCCAATTTATTTTATCTTGGATTTTCACACTGAATTTGAATTGTGTGTGTGGCTCTTTTATGATCTGTTAGATACTTGTCTTCCCTGTTGCTAACAAGGCTGGATGTACAAGTTTCAGCAAAATTAGGAAGAGGTAAGCTAAATTAACAACAGAGCCAAGTTCTTGGTGCAGAGGCCCATGACTCTTGTTGCATCCCTTCTTCCCTTTCTGAGGGAAAAGGAGTAGGACTTTTAGCTTGTACTTGAAGAAGTTAATTTTGATGAGACTGAACACTGCCCACATTAAATTATGAGTGGTTTTTAAGGTGCCTCGTTGAGAGAGACTTACGGCAAATCTGACTTGAGCATTTTCAGCAACTATTGCAGTGGAACAGGAAGATTTTATGCCATATACATATATGGGTGCCAGCAGAGGCATTTTTTAATCGAATGGAAAACGAGAAAATGATCCCAGCTCTTCCTTCAGATGGCTTTTCATCATTAGTTATTTGTATTATGCTGCTATCTAGAGGTCTGATTCACCATTAAAAGGCATTTTTGAAGACCTCTTTTGCCTATAGAATTTACAGTGCAGGAAAAACAAGCAATAGGTCAGAGAAGAACGTTTCCCCAAACCTGTCCTACAGCAGAAAATAAAGTTTGAATAACTAAAGCAACTGGCCGAGTATAATATTGAGATTGGTGGCAAAACTGAGACTTGTTGCACCAAGATCTTTTGAATGAAGATTCAGCACTTATCTAAAAACAAAACCAACCAACGAAACAAACAAACAAACAAAAAGCAACTTGGATGTTCTGTCCTTTTTCTTTATGCTACTCTGATGGTGATGCAGATAGAGCAGATAACTGATAACATATTCCAGATAAAGATATTTCAATTTCATAAGCACTTATAATAAAGGAATTTATATAAAGCTTTATTAAGTACCAAGCACTGTGAATACTTTTAGTCATGTCTGGCTAGCAAATGGCTTTGTTGCTTTTTCAAACTTACTATGTGACTTTTTATTTATTTATTTATTTAGCTCCTTGACTTGTCCCATTTGTCTGTAGTTGGTTATGGGGTTTGATTTTGTAGGAGAGTTCTGTTTATTTGCTTTTCTAGTTACAGGCTTTTTCCCACTTACACTTAATTTTTTCAGCTACTGCCATCTCTAAACTGCCTATTAAAAGTCAGATGTTTCCCAGTACTTTCATCTTAGTGGGATCTAATATGTTTAAGTAATCTCTGTTACAATTCAATATTACTGTACAGTTCAGAAATTGTACAGCATTGAGTCTTATTTTGGATAAGGCCAAACCATGACTTTCGGTTAGTCTATGGAGAAATGGTTAACTAAAGAAAAACAGTTTCAGGCTTTGGAGATATTTCATCTGCTATCATCTCATTTTTGCAATTTAATCAGTGTCTGGCCAAAATGAAAGATAGATTGTTGAGAGCAAAACAGCCATTGAGATTTTGAAAGCTTGTACATTTGTTCTTTTTACGTAAAATAATTACTTTAGAAACAGGAGGAAAGGGGGTGCAAGGCCAGCTTCATATCATTGGAAATGAATGTTTCTGACTGTCATAATAATCATTTTTACTTTCCCCATTTCCCCTGAGCAAATATACTGGGGGTACTCTTCAGTGATCGTATGTATAAAGGATATCCTCCAAAAAGAGATTGGCAGCTTTAATTTGTTTGATGTGTGCAATCACCGTCCATGTTAAATTCAAAATGCTTGTCCAATCAAGGATTCAATATAGAAAAGAGGCAGTAACAAGCATGCAGTACGCTGTAATAAAGAAATCTGTTGATTGAAAACAGTTTGTATATTTTGGAAATGATAGGGAATGTAATTGGTAAGAAAGAAAAGGATAGGGCTTCATAAATAATAGGAAATAGAGCATATTTTTTTCACTGATAATGCTAACTCAATTTAACAATGTTCTGGTGCTGAATATCCCTATTCAGTAAAATAGGCCTGGTAGATCCTCCAGTACTCTGCATTTCTTGATTAATGGAGAGAGCCCTTTATGCTGATGGTGCCAACTTTATATGTTGAGTCTCAGCTGTAACGATCCGCTCTGTTGTCTCTCGCTGTGCCTCCTCCAGCACTCAGGCCCTGTGTCTGAAGGAGGAGAGGACGTGGCAAGGCGGGCGGCCTGGGCAGGCAGGACTTCAAAATCGATGCGGTTATCTGGGTGCCTTTATGAATTACCCAAAGGCTGTTTTGTAGGATGAAGAGAGCATGATGTGTCAGCCTTAGCCGCAGGATGTCCGACGAACTTGGGTGATCCTAAATATCACCTATTATAGGTGAAGCCCCAGACATGCTCGATATTTCCCTTTACCTGTACCATACGCACCTTCCATATCGTCTTTCCTTTGCTGCAGTTCCCTAACAAGAGCGCTTTCCTATTTATGGAACAGTGTTTTAGCATATGGATCATATCTTTGCAGCCTTGCAGCACTGCCAGGCTCGAAAATAGGGAGTTTCTGTAAACTTTTTTTTCCATGTTCTTAAATTTCTGAGAATGAAAGGTCTGTTTCTGGTTGTTGTCATTTGTGTGGGCGCCTCTGTGAGTGCATGCATGTGTGGGTGTGCAAGCTTGTATTGGGTAGGGTATTAATACAGTAAAAAAAAAAAAAGAAAGAAAGAAAAAAAGACTGTTAAATGGACATGCAGTTGCAGCTGTTTATGCAGTAGTTGTTATGGTACTTTAAAACTCTTATGATCTAGGAGGAGGAAGTACTTGAGAGTCAAAAGCTAGGAAATAATACAGCTAACAATGTGGTTTTATGTGGGAAAGATTCACTTATTTTTTGAGTTTCTCATTTTATTTTGTTTTCTGTACAGATATTATGTTACACATAGTGTTACACAAGGTTATCCAGTGTTTGGAGATAAAATTGTACCTAAGTGGTCATGGTGGTTGTGTGAAATAAGATATGTCAGGCAGAATTTTTGCTCAAGTGTTCTCATCGGATGATCATAAATATTATGACATTTTGAAGAAGTGCTCTTAACACTACAAAAAAAAATCTTTATATGCAAAAATGTGAAGATCTCCTTGTCAGTTTTGAGCAGTTGGGCCATATCGGACTGTGAACTAATGGCTGAGGAAGGGGGTTGAGGAGCTGTTCACTTGCCGACAGTTATTTCCAGGAGACAGGAGATACTTGGGGAGCAGTAGCAGCTACTGCTAAAATCCAGCAGTGTTTGATGCTAGTGCTGGAAGTAAGCTCACAGAAATCTGTTCCTCATCAAAGGTGTACATAGAAGTTATGATGTCCATAACAAATCTACAGTGAAATAACATCAGTTGTGAGGTGTCGAAGCTCAAGAATGAAACTTGGTTTTGTTCTGAAAACAAAAAGTTGAAATATAAAAGTGATAATGAGATTTGCAGTGAATAAGGACCAAAACACAAGGTAGTTTTGGCTGACAGTATTTTACCAGTCACCCGTGTAGCTGGAGGGTTGTTCCTGGTTAAGGAGGAACTGTGTGAGGCTTTCCCTTGAAAAGGTACCTGGAAGACTATAGTGAAACCCCATCGAGACTGGAATGCTCTATGAAATGTTTTCTTATGACCTGAATGTGTGATTTACAACCTACACTACTGCATTACAGCCTGCATTAATACATTCAGACTGCACCTTTGAATGCTGTAGCCCACTGTCATTTGCACTGTAAACCTCAATTTGAGACAGTATGTTAAAATATATAAAAGAGACTTGTTGGTTTGCCTAGTAAATAGCTGTTTCCTTTATCTCCAGTCCTTGTATACCACTCTTTTAAGAGAGAGATGCTTCCTCTGTGTATGTTGGTGTTAACAGTTTCCACTCTTAAATGATGGACAACAAGTTAACAGCATAAAATGGGTGTTGACAGTTCTGGAAAATGAAATAATGTTTGATATAACCTCAAGTTTCTCTCTGAACTTTGACCAAACAATAGAAAACCTTAAAAAGGAGGAGCACGGTGCTGTCAGGCACAGAATTACACAGGAAAAAAAATTAATCTAAATAGTGAGGGAGAAGTCTGGGTTCTCTTGCATGTTATTTAGCAGCAATGGTAAGAAGAGGGATGTTTCTTTCTTTGTGTAATGTGCAGTAGTTACAATAAACACAAGATTTCCAAATCTCAGAGGACTCTCTTGACAGTTGCTTGATAACAGCTTTTTTCACTCCATAGTTTTGACAGTTTGTATGTGTTGCCATATCTAGTGTAAACTAAAACATCACTGTCATTCTGTTTTTCTTTCATATGTGGCTTCCTTTTCTTCATTTTCTTCCCCCCTGTCTTTAAGATAATAAAAAGCCTGGGGCTTTTAATTCATAGCCCGAGACGGAGGCAAGTTGTGTGCGGGGAGCCGCGTGCGTTTCCATTTTCCCGACCCTCTCGTGGACAGCACCGCTCCAGGCACCGTTTCCCGCGCTGCCTCCCGCGCGGGGCGGGAGCTGCCCCGTCGCGGGGCTCGCGCTGCCCTTGCGCAGGGCCGTGCAGGGCTCCTGCCCCACGCACCCTGCCAGCGCTGCGTGCCCCAACGCACCCCCAATTCCTTCTCGCCCCTCTCCGAGTGGTGTTGGTGGTCGTGGGGTTGCGCACAGCTCCTCCGGGCCCCCCGGTTTCTGCAGCGGGAGCCCCGTGGGGTTGCATTCCCCACAGCGGCGTGGAGGTCTCCAGGTACAGGATGGGTTTATTTAACCTTTGGGGCTTTTTATAGATCTCTCCGAGGTGGTTTTGTCATCGGACCAAGTGCGCATTAGCCCAGCAGAGTGCCCAGTGTCGTCATCTGGCATGTTACAGACAAATTCCAATTACTTTTCTACTTCGAGCTATTGTTAAACACTATGAGCTAGCTGACAGTAAAATTATAAATACAGGTGTTGTCACACTACACTATAATCAGAATTTTAATTTGAATTTTCATTTGTAAAGCCTTTTTTTAACATGAAAATGGGAATAGAATTAGTTTTATTGACAGTAAAAAGACATTTTGAAAGCTTCCTAAATCATTACCTGTATTTAGTAGAGGAAAAAAATTGTATATGCCCGTATAAAAAGAAGAGTTTTATTATCACATATTTACTCATTATATTTGGTGGTAAATAAAACGAGGAAGACGTGTTTGACAAATGATTGACGTAATTCAGTACGTTTTCACTTCATCGGAACAATAGACAGACATAAATATATATTTGCCTTTGTTTTGTTCCGCTATTACTATGCAAGCCTGCGATAAAATCTTCAAGCAAATTAAGTAGAGCCTGTTGAGTCTCTATGCAGTGCTAAACTTTTTATTTTGCAATTTTCTCTTCTTACACAGATTCATGGTTCCTTGCTTTTTTCCCCTTTTTTTCCTCCTCTTTTTCCTCTCCTCTTTTCTTCGCTCCGTGGTTGGAGTGGTTCCCCCTTCTCAAGACCCTTTTTTTTTTCCTCGAGGCATTTAGTGTCGTGTCTGCCAGATTTCAGTGATGAGCAGCGAATTGCTTTTAAAGTGGGCATTATGCCAGTTCAGCAGCACAATGGAAAACCAATCTTCCACCATTCTACTTTTGATGCTGTTATTGTAGCATTTTAGATAACTGCTGCCACAAAAAAAGATGTGCTCAATTGCTACCAGTTAGTCAAGTTAAATCCAGAGTAGCATTAAAATTACTCTGAAAACTGTTTGTCAGAGGTCATGTGCTGTCTGTGGCTGCAGCGCATAGGATAGGTGTTCTGTTCTGTGTGGGTTTTTTTTCTTTTTACGTTATTATTACTGTGACTGACCAGCTCTCTAAATAGCCCTTCACTACTTGTTTACTTATTGTCTTCACCTCACTGCTGAAAATATGTGTCAAACAGAAATGTTGAAAAGTTTCTGTAAAGTGCTGGAAATAGCAGGGGAGTGAGTTGTTCAGGGTGCTACAGTTTGTACAGTGTGAAAGCAAAAAAAATAAATAAATAAATAGAAAGAAGAAGGGGAGAGCAAGAACATAATTCTCTGGTTTCTGTAGCAAGATTACTGTTTTCATCTTTTTATCTTCACTTTTCAACCACTGAGTTCACTTTTCTATTTTTTTTTAATAGCGCAAATGGAATTTATCCGCTTTCTCACTCTCTTCCCCTTCCACTCCTCCTCCTCCTCTTCCTCGCTCTGCTGCCGGCTTTGCTTGTGAACGAGAGGGTCTGTTACTGCTGCTGCAGGACAGATGGCGGTTGTGGAGGGGGGATTAGAGCGCTAGGTGACTTCTAAATCAGTTGATTTCCAATAAAATACAAAGCAGGAAGATTATTTACGGGTGGTGGGAATTAAAAGAGCAAGGATGTTTTACTCGCTCGTTGCCAAGACTTTATTTTATGGATAGTATAATGCAGTGCATTAGCGACCTATTCTGAATAATTGTTTTCCTTGCTCGTATCACTGTAAAATGCACGTTGCACAGTGTGATGTGCTCGTTCTCATTGCTTCGAGCAGGGAAACAGCCTTGCAGCTGAGGCCGTACGCTGCACCACTTCAGCGTTTCGGACGGCAGACTAGACGTGGGCTGCTCCTGCAGGACTGTGGAGGAGTTAAGGTGCCGATTGCAGCCTCATATTTAGGCGTCTAAATAACATAGCAGGCTTTCAAGAGACGTTAATATTTGTAACCTTCTAAGTCACGGAGCACTGCAGTGCTCCAAGCAGGTAGGGAGTGTATTTATCCCTCTAGGTAGGCACCGAATCGGTAACACACCTTTGGGAATGTCACTGTGGCCCGTGAGGTTGTCCTTTCCCTGTAGGGTGGGAAGGGTGTCTGTGCCCCAGGAACACATGGAGCTGGTGCTCACTAATATCTGTAAAACGCTTTAAAAACCTCCAATAGGTGGCAGCATGGAAGTGCAAAGTTGTCACAATTAGGATTTTTTAGCGTTCCCCTTAAAATGGGTATTTTCTTACAGGCTTGATTGAATTCTAGTTTTAGAAGGCGGTTTTGCTGCCTTCAATGCAGAAATCTGGTGAACTCTTGGATTTCTATATGCCAGGAACTTCACTGATGGCACAGATGGGTCGTGCTTAGTTGTTACTGTTCTCGGCTAGAGATGTACAGGGCTTGTGTGCTTGCAAAAGGATTCTACTAAAAACTAGTCAGTGGAACTGTTTTGAATAAACTTTATCGTGTAAGAGCTGTCTACATTTTCTAGTTAAATGCCTTTTAAAATAGAATATCTTTAAATGATTGTTATGCTGACAGAATGACTAGAAAGAGGTTCAGAAAGGTGCTTCTCAATAGAGTTAAGGGAACAAAAAAAAAACAGTATCTTCATCTTCAGTGAGATAAAGCTAGATCCTCCTGGCAGTGTAATGGAAAAGTTAAAATGCAAAGGGCCTGAGCAAGGCATATGTGTGTGTGTCCCCAAAAATACTCTAATGCATGAAATCAACTACTGGTGAATCAAATAGCACTGAGGGGAAAAAAAGAGAGCACCAGGTCAGGTGTTAAGAGAAAATGAGAGAGTAACTCCATGAGAAACACTTTATACATTAGTTAGTTACACCTTTGTACATTAGTTAGTTATACCTAAATATAAGTTTAGGAGATTCACTGTTTTTCTTGAGTTGTTGTTGTTGTTGTTTTGGTTTGGTTTGGTTTTCCCTTCTTAAGCCCTGAAAAGCTGAAATTCTAGTTTATTGCATACATTACCTTAATCTATGGCCACATATCAACACATCTGTCTGCTTCCCTGGCAGGTACGTGGCCTCTGTATAGAAATGTCTTCCCAGAAAGACCAGGAGAAAATGGGCTGCTAGAGTTAGTCTTAGGCAGAATATAACCAAGGCAGAAAACTGGCCAGATAAATTAAGATCGGCAGAAAATAGAAACCTGTTAGTCACTATGACTCAAAAGTTTAAATATTTCAGGAGAATAATTGGTTGGTTGGTTGGTTTTAATACAGTATTTCTCTACTAAGTGTTTGTTCTGAGGAGAAATAAAGATGAGTCCATTGGGACTTTTTCTTATTTGCAGACATGGCACAGGCTCTTTTTCTCTCTCTTTGGCCTATATTTTTGGCCATATTTTGGGGATGTGATGTGGAAAATGATCATATGTGCCTGGTTAAATGTTGAAGAACTGCCCGCTAAGGAGCCGCCTTTGGGGAAGAAAAACATAGGAAACCTGCTCAGAGCAGCAGTCTGAGAGCTGATTACCTCTGCAGACAGGAGGGAAGGAGGCAGCTAGCTCTGGAATGGAACGGACCCCAGTTCTTGTGGATGTCAATCTCACTACTCACTTTCTCAGAAAACAGCTATATAAATTACATATATGTAAAAAAAAAAGATAATATCAAAACAAAGTGGCTTTTTAGGGCACAAAATGAGTTACATGTTTTTTTTAATGAGAAAGGCAAATCAGAGTAACTGTCAGGGCTTTTTAGGAGAAAATGCAAGTTGAACTGCATTAAATGGGGACTTGTTAGATTGGAGACTCACCCACATTTTTGTCTTCAGTTTGAGTGATGTACCAAATGAGAAGACATTGGCTTTGGATTGAAACCAACAATTTATAAATACTACTAGTGTAGTCACCTTTGAATTTTAAGTCTTAAGTGGGAAATTGCTTGTCTGGTCAGTCCTTCTCAGTTCCCAGGGTCAAACTCCTCAGAAGAAAAAAAGAGTCTGAGGTCCTGACAAAAAACTCCTTTTCTGTGAAGATGCCTACATACTGTCTGAAAGTACTGAAAATACAAGAATTGGAGTTTTGCCTACTTCAGTTTTGTTATTTTATTCTTATTTGGGGGGGGATTGTTTTTTATTCTGTTTTGTTTTGACTTAAGCTCTTTTGTGTCAAAAAAAAAAGGTTGAAAAACTCTATTAAAATGGATTCGACTATAATTCTGGAAGTTAGGCAACTTAGAAGTTAAATTTAAGACTAGAGTTATTTTTTTCATGTTTAATATATTCCATGTATATACCTTTATCTTGATATATGGCAATTGTCTAAGTGAAAATTGTTTTTGAAGGCGTCGTTGGTGGTGGTCACAGTCACTCCGGATAGTTTCTTAGAATTTAGCTGGTTTGATGGGTTGCTGGGTTCATACAAGTGTTGCTTACCACTTCCAGCTGCTAAATCACACTTGAAAAAGGATAAGAAAGTTCAGTAAAATTAATATATATGTGTGTGTGTGTGTGTATATATAAATATACATATACACTAAATATATACTATACGCATATATACTAAATATATATATGCAAACATGCACTCACATGTGCACATGTATGAAAAAGGTGGCCACCGTGGTGCCACGTGGGCCGCTCGGCTCGTCCCCCGTGTGCAGGCCACAGTGGCTCCCTCAGCCCTGCCCAGCGCTTAACTCGCACCCCGCACCGTGCGGGCAGCATTGCGAGCGTGTCTGGATAATGTGTAAAAATATATATATGTGTGTGTGTGTGTGTGTGTGTGTGTGTGTGTGTAAGATGCGAGGCTCTGTGCTGCAGAGCGTCGCGCGCCGGGAGAGCCGGTGCTTTGTGCGGCAGGCACCGCGGCCCCGCTGCGCGCTGGCAACGCGTCCGTCAGCGCGGCCCGGAGCACCTCTGAGCGCCGGACCTCGCGCTGCCGCCTCGGTGGAAGCGCCTTTCGGGCGCGAATTTGCCTTTTTGGCAGCCAGACGTGTCGCTCCCGGTTTTGCTGCTCGAGCGGAGCCGTCACAGCACTCCGAATAGTGACAGCGCCAGGGGATTCTCTGTTGTGTTTCGTGGGTTGTGTTTGATGCACTGAAGACAAGATCGCTTTCTTCAGGTGCGCGGTGCTTTTGTGTCCCAAAACACCTTTTAAAAACACAGGTGTGTGTGTGCGCGTGTGTGTATATATATGTTTTTATATCGCAATAAAATCATTGTAATTCACGGAACGTGCTGTAATACAGAAGTACATATAAAATACAATCTGTGTATTTGATTGCAGGTAACCGAGTTAA
>JAWLRI010000912.1:439848-447348 GCA_034781795.1 Crypturellus tataupa | reverse complement strand
TGGCAGCGTGCTCGCAGACACCTACGTTGTGCCTCGCGCGCTCCGCTCCGTGCAGATACCCGCACACAGATACAAAGGAATGCGAATATATTTTCGCTCGGCACTCCGGAGAGCAGCCTATCGGCAGAATCATCAGGGGAAGAGAGTTTAATAATATGACACAGTTCAGTTGCCCAATCAGTAGAGTAATAACAATAAAAAAAAAGACCAAAAAAAGACAAAAAAGAGGTCTTTCTCTGAGCTGCATCTCAGTGAATCCCAGAACAAAAGTTCCTAATCTTCACTGTCAGGTTATTCTGTGTCTTTTTAACAGAAGTGAAGAGAAATCGCAGTAAATGGAAAATACAGGATCAGGTATAGGAAACCCCCAAATATTTCCACCCTTACTTCCACCATCGGTGCAGCAGTATGGGGTAATGGAATCATTTTGGCTACCTTTTCGAAAACTAAATTTTCAAAAAATATTAAAATATACCCTGAAAGCTAAACAGGACCGTGGATGCAGTGCTGGCAGTTGGTGGGGGGGCAGTAACTGCGTGTTTGGTGGTGGGATTTGATTCCAAAATATTTAGTAGGGTTTAATAACTTCAGGGAATATAGTACCTAAATTTAATAATATGTCATGTTTTATGATTTTTTTTAAGCTTACACTTAAAATACATGTATTTTAGTGTGTGTGTTTCTTTGGTGCTCCCTTTGGCACGCTGAGCATGTGTTTACACATACGTGGCTCTCTGTACGTACGGCCGGCAGTGCTGGCTGCTCTGATGTGGACGATTGCTCGCCCCGGACGCGGGTGTTATTATAACAGCGATACGGTGATAACAGGAGTCCCGCTATTTCCAGGACACATCCGGCTCCCGAGAAGCCGTCGTGGGAGCTGCGCCCGCCCGGGCCTGGCGCGCGTTGCCCGTTGAATTCTGCTTTGGGAAGGCAGTGGATTTACACGCAGCCCTTAGTTGGACGGTGTGGTAACTCGGGGCTATTGACTGCCCGTGTTATGCAGCTGCCTTTTCCTCCGCAGAGCGGTGCCGGTTGTCATTCTTACTCTGCTGTGTGGCAGCGTAAATAGTCCCCTTTCTAACCAACCTGGTGGGAAAAGTCAATATCCCATCAGCCGCGGAGGTAAACACATCAGGAGCTGTGTCCTCTCTCATCTTCCCCCGCTCCGCGCGGCTGCGGCGCTCGTGTCACTCAGCAGCGCTGCCGCCGCCGCTGCTGCTGCCCCTCCGCCGCCTCCCCCCGTCCCCTGCCCCTCGGTGCGAGCCCACGCTGCCCCTGCGCAGCGGCTCGGGCAGCGAGCGATGCTGCACGTCCAGGGGCTGTCACGTGCAGCTGGAGTTGGGGTTTAGTGGGGAGGGGGGCCGGGAATCTGCAGGGAGCGCGGCGGGCGGTTGGGCGCTGCGCTGCGCGCAGGGGGGTGCTGCACTCCTGCGCCTCGGGCAGCGCGGAGTGGTTTGCCGGCTTATTTGACGCGTCCCCCTTCCCCTGGGCGCCAGCTGTTCCTACGCTTCCCCCTGGACCCTCAGGAGCACCGGGGAACTTGCAAGTGTTCTGGCCTGGCTTTGAGCTGCGAGTTATGGCACTGGCTGCAACCCACGGGCACAAGCAGCGCGGTTTTGCTCTCATGCAGCTGTGGCAGAAGCTCCAGTTTAGTGGCTCGTGTTTGAAAAAGGCAGAAACTAGTTGGTGCTGAATCTGTGGCAAGGAGGGCTCGGCGCTCTTATGGACTACAGTTTCCATGGGTTGTTTAATTAAACCCTAAGTTTAAATAATTTCGGCATCATTAAATGTACTTGTGCCGGAGGGAGGTCAGTCTGTTAGTGGACAGATTCTGGTAATCAAGGTTTTTGTTGTATTTGGGGTGTAGTTCAGGGAATTTTTAATCTCACTAATAAACAAATTCCGTTCCTGTCTCAGTAGCAGAATTTCATACGTGGACTTGCTGCCCGAGGTTTTAAACGTAAATCCTTAGAACTGAACGACAGCACCATTTTTGCCTTCCTCGCTAGGATGCATGAAAAGTGTTCTCCAAAGGGCTTCTAAGAAGCACGTTCAGTTGCTTGAACTGTCATCTTTAATTTTTAAAGATTTTATAGTGCCACATTGAGAGATGGGAGTTCAGTGGACCTTTGTCAGTAACATGGAAAATCTAAGCAGGTAATAGTAATTCCTCATAAAACATTAAGGTTTCTACTGAACCCAGCATTTAGTCTTCTGAGTTCATCTTCAGACATCTGGGGCTCTGCACAAATATTCCTAAATCCTTGCAGAGGAGGAAATCAGAAACCCCAAATTATAATCACTATTTCTGTTACTGTGCCACCCCCAGTTCCTCATATCCTCTCCCCATCTCCTCAAGCCTTCGCTTGGCGGCTGAAATAAAGATCGGTGGGACGTCTTCCTGGGCCACGTCCCAGGTCAGGAGTGCAGGGTCCCTCCCCTCCGAAGCGCGGCGGTGGTGCTGGGCAGCGGGGAGGACGGAGACCGCGGCTGCTGGGTCCATGTGGTGCCAGCGGAGCCCTGTGTCGGTGCTGGCAGGGGCTTCCCCATGCAGGGCCCGCGTGGCCGGGGCTCACGGCTGAGGTTCCTGTGCTGGGCCATCATCACTGCACCTGGAGCTGCCCTGGGCACGGAGGCTGCCCATGGGGAGTCTCACTGCGGGCACGGCCGTCCTGTTTGCCCCGCAGTCCAGAGCACCCCATGCAGCGGATCTCAAGGAGTAGCTGCTGGCGCCGGCTTTTGGGTAGGGGCTGGTGTTTCTAGAACGTGAGGTTGGCTCGGAAAGAGGAGCACTGTTGGATGAGAGCTGCTTCAGGTCAGCGTGGCAGACATGCCAGTAAGCGTGTCTTGCGCTCCAGGCTTTTCTTCGCAGACACGTTGATCGAGCATGTGAGATCGACTGTCTTCATGCGTCTGTTGGGGGAGTCTGATGCCTCCCGGTTGGGGAGACCTGGGTGTCTTCTCTCCGGTTTGGGGCAGGGTAGCGCGGAGGTCCCGCCACGCGGCCGCTCGGGCCTGCCCTCCCTTTCCTTTGACACCGCTTAGCTTCACCGTGCCCGTCCTGCAGCCGAGGCAGCGTCACGTCGGTGGGGAGGCTGGCCCAAGTGGCCGCGGCACCGCTGCTAGCAGCGGGGATCAGAGAGCCAAATCACAGGTTCCTTGAAATACGAATCTGAAATTTGCTGTGGGCAGAATTTCTCCCTATTTCAAAGCCCCTAGAGATGATCCGCAGTCTCTGCCTACTTAATAGTAAATAAAAAAAAATCTACTTTAATAAGTGAGGTCCTTTCAAAATCCATCCTTATTGTTTATTCTGTCGTGGCTTAGTGAACCCCTGTCCACGGCGATGACATCCCTGGGAGCTGGTGTGCCAGCTCCGGCGGGGATGGCCGGGGCCGCAGGAGCTGCCGCCAGCCTCGATACCCGTCCCAGCTTTGGCATCAGCCCGGCCCAGAGCTGCCGCGGTGCTGGCAAAGGTGTTGGGAGCGGGAGGTTGAGGAGCTCGCCCTAAAAGTTGTCTTTGAATGTGAACTGCAGCAGTCACCTTGTTTCACAATACCACAATTCCTGACAACAGCGAGTGCAGCAGTAATTACTTTTCGTGGTCTTTTAATGCTCTGTTTTTTCTTTTCCTTCATACTTTCAGAGCACATGAAGAAGAAGACCCAGAGAAGGGAAATATCTGAGGCCTACAAGAGGCTGAAGAGCACGGCAGACAAATGGCTGTCCATGAGCAGCTACTCCGAGGTGAACCTCAGCAAGCTCTTTGAGACCATCAGTGTGGCAAGATCTCTGGGAGAACCCAGTGGTGACAGACAGTGATTCATGGAAGATGGAGGGGGAAGAGAGGCTAGTTGTTTAGGAACAGTAATCTCTTAAGCAGGACCCTATTTCAGTATGCACAACACTGTTTTAATAATCTTGTTTCCTCGGTTGTGGAAAAAATTGAAGATAAAAACACAATATATGATTTGTTCACATGGACATGAAATACGTTTTTTTATCTTCCCTTCTTTTCTCCGTTGAGAAGTCAAGGTTATTAAAATACCGAGTAGCTGATTTTTGCAATGTATTTTGTTGTGTGCTTAGACCTATGAGGGAAAAGGGGGTGGGGGAATTGCTGCTTTAATTGGATAATTCCCAGTGAGAGTTGCTGGAATGTAAGTGATCCTAGACTTTGCTCCAGGGTATTTAGTAGAGGTGCTCTCAGGAAGAGAGGTTAGTAGAGGTCTCAGTAGGAGCACTAATGTTTTGCCTTTTCACAGTTTATCTTCTTCCTCATCGTAAACATACCAATTACAAACAATGCTAAACCTAAATGCCTTTAAATGCCCTGATAACCTTCTGGTGGAGGTAGGGATGCCTTACTTTCAAGTTTATTAAAGACAAAGAACATAAAGGAGTAACCTGGAGTTACCAAAAACAGGGAACCACCTCCTTATTAAGAGTCTTTCAGCATCTTTAAGCATTATCATTTGCTACACTGGAGACTGCATATGTGTATGCACACATGCACAGGTACAAAATGTGGTTAGTACCTACACGGGCTATAAACATACTTGAGGGGGGAAAGGAGAAGAATCATTGTTGCCGTTCTGCAATAATTGCTGTATTGGGGGGTTAAAGGTTTTATAAATAAATAATATTTTCCATTTACTTCAAGTAAAATTACAAACAGATGCAACAAGAAATGATCATATGTATGATTGCAGCTTTTGTACCAGAATGAAAATATAGTACTCATTACGTTTGCTGTTAAGTTCGCAATGTGATATGTTGATGTAAGGTTATTAAAAAAATGTTCTTTTTAATCTTTAACAGTATAAAATGTAAAATTTTCATAACATTTGAAGGACAAAATAAAGTTTTCTAGTAAAATAGAATCTGACCTGATCGTCTGTCTTTTGAAAATACAATGTGCAACGTGGTGTTTCTCCAAACTTTGCCTGGTTTTGCCGAAGAAGAGCTTGTGTGCCTGTAGTTCAGGCACGTGGGGCCTGCTCAGTAACAAAAGCAGCGTGTTGACTGTGGCTTCATAATAATAATGATTTAAAAATATATAGTTAAAAAATACAAACACTAATGCATTAGGTACCAGAGGCGCACACGTATCTGCTTGTGTGTTTTATGACATTCATTTGTCCCTAGGCGGTAGCTGCCTAGCGCCTTGGAAAATGCTGTGTGTCGATCCAGGTATGTCTGCTGGAATATGCCAAAACACACTTAGCTGCTGGCTGACTGGGGCTAAATGTTAGTTTTTACTCACGGTGAGTGAGGACCCGTGCCCAGCAGCCACCTGCTCCGTGCTGATGCCTTCCCAGCCCCGTGAGCTCCCAGCCTTCCCCAACCTGCTCGCTTGGGTTATGGATGCTGGGCTCCTTCACCGATGTGCTGCAGCCTCACGGACATATTAATATCGCAACTCTTTGAACGACAGATGAATCGGGTTCCTGTAATTTCACACCATTGTGTTTTTTCCTTTACATCATGCCCAACCCAATTACACTTATGAGGACGTTGCTGATATTAGCTGGGTAGAATGCCTTAGACAAGCGAGAAAAAGCAGTGTGACCTTCTCCCTCGAACGTTAGGTATACAAATAAAGCCGATACATGTGGCATAACCCGACCCCGTGGCACTTGTATGTATCTGTATAATTACGGCTGGAGAACCTGTTAATTTGCAAGTCTAGGGACGTTTGGCCCAAGCGGGAGCGCGGCGCGATGCCGGCGCAGGGAGGGCGCGTGGACCCCATCCGGGCCGGGGAGCGGAGCCCGCATCCGGCGCCCGCTTCGCCCCCACTCCGGCCAGCCCCGCTGCCTCCGCTCTGCCCAAATTCCGCTTTGCCCAAATTCCACCTTTTTTTCACTCTGAAATTCTGCTTTTTACCCCCCCAGTCCGGGCAGTTTTGGATTCAGAAGAGTGGCCCGAGCAGAGCTGAGCTCTTGGCAAGGAGTGAACGGGATTTTTCCTCCCCAGCCCCCTCTCTCTCTCTCTCTCTCTCCCGGTGACTAATCAGCTCTGGGCACTTTGCCTGTCTTGGCCCCGCAGAAAGGCTGGGAAATGCGAAATCATCCTTATAGAATTTAATATTCAACAGAGCCCGTTAATTTGGTGCTGTAAATACTTGGGGAAGGTGGAAGTCCAGAGGTCTCTCTTTTGAACCCGGTCTCCGCTGAATTTCCGCCACTTCCTTCCTCCCGCCTTGGCTCCAGCTCCCCTCCCCGCCCCCAGCCCCGTCAGAATTGAGATTTGTTTTTATTTGTGTTTATTTGCAGCTCGGGAAGAGGGGTGTTGGTACAGTGAGACGGTAGCCAGGTTTCCCCGATGACATATGGTGCATTAAAACCGGTTCCAAACGGCAAACACATTTGCGGCTGTGCCAAAATGCTCTTTTCACTGTAAACCCCACTTTCCTAATTCCAAACGGGAGCACATCTTCCTTTCCCCCACAACCCCTCTTTTTTTTTTTCATGATTTTCTGTCTTCCGCCGAGCACCTTAAATATTCCCTAATTGAATAGCTCTCCGGCACTCTCCTTATAGCAGTTTAATAGATTAACTCATCTGTGCCAGCTTCGAATTTCAGATTAAAATTCCTTCATCCCGAAGGCAGCATTATCAGGTTGTTGGAGGCTGTTTTCAAACCTTGGTTTTGAATAGCAGCGGCTCTGCATTAATTTAACCACTAAGCTAATAAGTAGGTTTCGTTTTGTTATGCTAAGCTTTATTGCTTTTCTTTTGATCAGAATGGTGTTGTTGAGCAAAGCAGCAGACAAGGCATTCTTTGATGAGGGAATTAGTGCTCTATTCTCCCTCTATTATTCATAGCACAGTGGAATATGTAAGTACCTGAGGGTGTCAAAGGAGAGCAGGCTCTATTGCAAAGTGTTCGCCTTGTTTCTCTCAATAGCTGACTATGAGATGATAAACCGCTTAATACACTGCACTAATTGGATGAGAGCAGAAAGAGATGGGAATTAAGGCGAGGCGAAAGGAGAAAGTGCTACGAGCCCTCATTCACTCCCGCAGCACTTTAGCAGCGCCAAAGGAGGCACAAGCTTTCTATAAGCAGACTAGGGGTTTTGTGCGGAGATAAAATGAACCTGTTAGTGGATTCAAGTAATACACTAATTATTGCACAGTATAAATACCACTACTGGTTTTATAACACGGAGGTAAACTTCTTTTGAGAAGGTTATAGGATTGCTTGGCAGCAGTATAGATCCTAATAAGGGACCAGAGTAATAACCCCCTGGATTAACAAAATTGCTGCTTGCAGAAGTATGATTCTGGCTTTTACGAAGATTTCAGCGGAATGAATAAAAATGACTGAATGACATTTCTTAATGCGTAATGGCTTGATAATGATTCCCTTTTCTTTAAAGAAGAAAAAAAAAGTATATTTCAGACTGTACTGTTAATAACGTCCAGGGAACAAGCGCGATTCTTTTTTTTTTTTTTTTTTTTTTTTGTGGCTGTGGTGGTTTTTTGGACG
>JAWLRI010000912.1:408306-419483 GCA_034781795.1 Crypturellus tataupa | reverse complement strand
GACCCTGAGGTGGATGGCCTCAGTATTCCCTCTATAACCACGGGCAACCACCACAGGTTGATAGCGAATCCGACAAAACATGAGCTTTATTCTGTGTTTTTTTTTTTTTTTTCTCCTAAAATCTGTGAGTTTTAGAAGTTTTTTGATAGGACACCACTGTCTGTTTTGGATGTTCAGCTTTTTTCTTTTTTTGCACATGATGCATGATGCCTTGATCTCTGGTTTTGATTGCAACATTTTAGTGTGCTCCAGCGGCAGGTTTCTCAGGCTGCGTTAGTGACTGAAGACCACAGCCACGATAAGCCCTGCAGTGGTGTGTGGAAGCTGTTGGTTTGCCTGCTAGTTGGGGGTGACACTTTGCCTTGTCCCGTGTGATTCCTTGTGCGCTTTCCATGGTGCCGTCCACTCGCTCAGGTCTCTTTGGGCTCTGCTGAGCACTGGGAGAAGTGGGAGAGGACGGCGCTGCCCGTCTTTGAGGGAGGCACCAGCCCCTTCCCCGCGTTGCAGCGCCTGCCTTGCTGGTCCCCGAGGCTGGCCGTGGCACCTGTGTTTGGGATTCACTGTGAAACTGGATGAGCATCTGGCAAAGCCTTGCTATGTGCAGCAGGAATCTTATAATAAAGGCATATTAAAAATAAATAAATAAAGGGGAGAGAGAAGTGGATTTGCGCGTTATTCACTCTGATAGATATAACTATGAAATTGCTTTACAACTTTGGACACAGTTGGAGCTTTATAATAGGCTGTCAGTGAAGTAACACCTGTGATCCCAATGCCTGCGTCTGTTTCCCCAGTTTTAGCAGTAAATTTCTTTTCACAGTACTGGGAGGACGGTTCTGGATCGCTGGTGTGGGATGAGGCTTCACTTCCCTCTATATTTATGCCCTCCACCACAGACCACCCCAGTCCTTTAGAGCATTCTGACCTCTCTCATGTACATGAAGATTTCATACTTGTCCACATATTCTGAAATGTACTTATGCATTTTGTGTCCCCGTTAGACAGAGAAACCATTTCATAGTTTAACTTTTTCAAAGAAAACAACTGTCAAATTATTCTTCAGAGGAGAGGAAGAAAAGAAGGATGAAGTGGGTGGAGTGTAAGTAACAATTACAGTAGGCTGAAAATATTTAAAGATTCATACAAGGATGTATTTCATGGACCAAACGTGTATGTAACAAATTCGCCTACTCTGTAATCCTCCCTTTTATTGACAACACAACAATCAGCTCTTCCCAGAGCCGTAAGCTGCAGAATGTTTTTCTTCCACAAAAGCTGCGTTTGAGCTCAAATAACGTACGTGAAATGCTATTACCGGAGAAAACTGGCAAGCCTACTGAGCAGGTTAGTGACTCAGGGAGAAATCCCTCACCAAAGGAACCTTTGGTACATCCTTTCTTTTCAAGTCCGAGATCTTGGTTTTCAAATCGGAGGAGAGCACCAAAGGGTATTCCCTTGGGACTGCAACCTCAGACACAGAGGAATGTGCAGAATTCAGGCATTTAACCACATACAAGAATACAGGAATTGGAAATTTAATTTAGGACTCTCTTATGCAGAAATTGACCCTCTATCCTGAGAAGATGGGGAAATAAGTCATTCTAGTTTTGTACCTCCATGCACGTGAGGGGGCTATCTCTCATGTTATAATCTAACATTACTGAAATGCATTTTCAGTAGTACCTAAAGTAAGAGTCATCCTAAGGACTACTGCCAAATATTTTGTTTTTCCAAACCCTGGGGTCTGGGGTGAGCCATTGCTTGTTTTCACATTTAAGCTTGACATTATTTTTTTGCAAAGGAGAGCTAGGAGGAGAATTCAGGCAGAGTGGAGGAACAAAAATTTTATATATTTCCTTTATTTCAATGATTTTTTTAATCCCGGACTTCAGCGGGCTAATAATAGAAGGTAGTTATGAAATGCACCACCTTTTCCCAGCAGACTCTGGCGTCGCAGCATAGTCTAATTTTGCACATGCGCTTGGTTTTCTGAAAGATCCCAGACCTGGCTTGCTTATCGTGCAGAATTACCTGGAAGAAACAAAATAAAAACTCTGGGACAAAGTCAGAAGAAATATGTGCAGGCATTTAATTCCCTGGGGCCTGAGGCTTGGTGAGGCGGATGCTAGTGCTGTGATCCGTTGGACCCGCTCACCTGGCCTCAGTATTAAACGAAGTGACTCCAGAGCATCCCACACTCCTGTGTGTGCTCCGTCTGCGTTGCTGCTGCCCGTCGGCATCAGGCCACGTGCTGGACGGGTGAGAGGCTGGGGGAACGCAGCATCCCGTGGGCGCTGGTGCCCGGCTCCATGCCACTGCCACGCCAAGGCGCGTGGGGCAGCCTGGTCACCAGCACATCTCGGTGGGGCACAGCTGCTGGGCAGGGGCACAGACACCCCAGTGTGGATCTGGCTTAAAGCAGAGCTGCTCGGGGCGGGCAATGAGAGCCACTGTCTGCTGGAATGAGCTCAGCCTCCTGCGCTGCCCGTGTCTCGGTGACGCGAGGGGAGCTGGCTCACCAGCATTTCATCTTTTAAGAAAAGAAACCAGGAGAAAAATACTTCTTTTCTTTTTGTCATTGCTTTTCCCCCACTTTGACATTGCATGTGTTATGGTGCACTAGGGTTTGCATTTTTGCCTTTCCTGGTATTCTGAAGAACCTCAATAAATAAAAGATGTGATCACAAAATTGCTATTCAGATTCGATTGGCTTCAGTTATGTCTAGAACTAAATAAAAATCTAATGATCTGTGATTTTGGTGTGGCAAAGGCAACACAGGGCTACTCAACCCAGTAAGAGAGAGAGGAAGAAACAGAGAATCAAAAAGAAGGAGCGACTAGCAAAGAAATAAATAAGAAGGGAAAGTGCGATGAATAAGAGTAATATTTTAATGCTCAAAAGAGATTTTTCAGCAAAAACATTACTATTACCTGGTGTACTTCCAACTCAGTTGCTACTACCACAAAGCCATTAGCTCTTTGATAGTCACAGTCTCCCATATATCTGTATCATGTCTTCTCATTGCTTTTTATTTGTCTTTCTCTTCTTCTGTATGACTCGGAGCAGGCAGTACCCTTGTGCTATATACTTATTTCAAGAGTGACTGCAACAGTTATAAATATCTACTCGGCACTGAAGGAGGCAAATAAAATAGTGATGAGCTTTAGTAGCCGGAGTTCTGAATTGCTTCAGACAAGAGATTCTGTCAATGAAGCGTCACGAAATAAAAAGGTTGCTGGCTTTTTTTTGTATATATAGTTTAAAGAAGAAAACCTTTGGTTACATTCAGAATACCAGAGGCAAAATTACAATCAAAATTGCCTTTCTTCTTGCACCTTGATGTAGTACTTGAAAAGCCAGAATAAATATTTCTCCATAGGATGCAGGATTGCACTCATTTACCTCCAGAATATTTTGACTCCAGGCATGGTTTTGATGAAGTTTTAGCCATTTTATTGTTAAATCTTGATTTTTGGAAGGGACTGGGTCATTCTGTGCTGTGCCTCCTGTTAGAGTGGATGGAGGAGCCCCTGGACTTCCTGTTTTACGATATTTGCTGGCTAATAAATATTTACCACGTCACTTCGCCTGCCTGCGCTGGCACTGGTGAGGCTCTGCACATCTCATCCTTTGTCTGCAGCAGCAGCAACATGCCTTTTCTCTGCGCTTTCAAAAAATAAATACTGTGTGAATTTGGTCCCCATGCATAAACACAGTTTAAAGTCAATAGCTTAACAAAACCCCCCTTTTTTCCCCTTTCAATTCTTGCTTTTTGCCAGTCCTTGCCAGGTATTCAGTGTTGGGAATTCACTTTAAAATAAATCAAAGATTCCTACAGCTCTGTGGAAGTCCAAGTTCTTATTCCTTCTTCTACGGCTTTTTCTGAGACCAGTGGGCCTCTTCATCCAAGGACATCTCTTGGTCAGCAGTAGAGACAAACGGCAGGGCCAAAGTCTTGAACATAACATGCTGTTATGTCCAAGCAGTTTACTGTGGCTCTTACAGGTGCATCTCCAGGAGTCCATCCAGGGGGCATTAAGACTTTGGGACTGCCTAGGAATGTGTCAAAATATACCGGTTAATAGAGCAAACCAGACTGGAATTGCCCAAACACAGTGGCAGTAATAGGCGATGTGCAGAGCTCAGCGGTCACGGCTCGCGGTGTAGGGAGCCCTTGCCCGAGGGCTGTGCTTGGCAGACCTTCCTGCCCAAGGCAGCCCTTACAGGGGGTATAGAGAGAACAGAGCAGTCACCTTGCAGGTGGGAAGGTTCTTCATGTGCAAGGAGTCAGGCTTCAGTCTAGTGCAGGTCACCAGAAGGTGCTCAGAGGGCATTGCTGGCAGGCGGAAGGTGAGGACTTGTGTGTGTGCCAGCTACTGGGTGTTACACTGAGGAGCACATTACACGATAAAGAACCATGAAGGCAAATGCTAAGAGCCTATGGTTGATGAGTGAAGACAGATGGTAGAAGGCACCACTGGAATGAGTATCCAAGGAATATGGTGTGGTCACTCGGGTCTTGAATGCCATGGAGGCTCTGCACCAGTCTTTGCGAGTGATGGCGTTGCCTGTGCAGTGGCTTAACACGAGTGCAGGTCAGAGTGACAAGCAATATCCAAGATGCCCCAGGACAGGTATCCTGAGGCTGTGCCTGAGCTGCAGCGAGGCCAGACGGAGAGAGGAGGAGGGGAATGGAGAGGGAAATCAGTGGGGAGAAGCCCTGAGCTGCTGGTGCTGGGGTAGCTTTAGGGGCTCTAAGCATTGCAATAGGCACGGGGTAGAGGCAGGGGCGAAGGACCAGGAGGAAAATTAGGAGGAAGGAATGGTCGATCCCTCAAGGGAAAGGGGATGTTTAAGTCGATGTTTCATGTTCCCAGTGTTTTGTTATTGTCGTTCACTGTAGCCCGTTGTGTTTGATCCCCCGGAGGGACATCCCTCCAACTTGTCAATGCACAGAGGACTCCAGGTATTGATCATCTCAATCGCACGTGATGGATAATCTCATTTCTGGGTGGTACATCTTATCCAAGCTGCTTTGCTCCATTAAACTTTGCTCAGCAGAGACTATACAAATCTGCTGTAAAGTTCATGCCATGACCATATTCCCTATCAATTTCTCCACCGGAACGTGTGTTAATGGAAGCACGAGGATATATTAATTGTACCATTTTGAATAAATGTAACCTTAGCAGCGTACATTTTTATTATTATTTAATAATTATGAGTTCTGGCTTTTCTTCATTTCCTGCTGTGAGCTTTTAAAAGTCACTGCGATGCTGAAACATAAATAGAGTACGTGATGTAACATTTTGCCTAGGAAAATATCACAGATATTTTTCCCTCAGTAAAGTGTAATGAAATGAAAAAAAAAGTTCACTTCATTTGAAATTTTGCTATCTTGAAACCAAAAATGAGAACTCCCTAACCATGATAAAAAATACATACTTAAAAAAAATAACATTTATGGAGATGTAAATAAGCAAAAGAATGAGAAAAAATCCACAGAGAGCATTAAAATTATAATGCTTTTTTTTTTTTTTTTTTTTTTACAGCTTTAAAAAAAAAGATAGATGGGAAAATATCCCACCTGCTTAGGGTTTTCTCAACCATTCCATTCTCTATCTAACAAAAACCGGGTTGAAAGATATTCAAATTCTCCCAGGCAGTAGAAAGTCAGTCAATGTGACTAATCAGAACAAGACCTTGTGCCATCCACAACAGCTGTATCTTTCTCATCTCTTGGCCATCAAACTTTTGCATTTTCTCCTTTTCCCCTCTCTTGTTTGGTTCCTTCCTATTACTTTATCCTCATGTTTTTTTTTTTTTTTTTTTTTTCTTTTCTTCTTTGTCTTCCTTTCTTAGCCACTTGCCTTATTCTGACAATATGATTACTTAATACTTACCTGCCAAATTAACTGACTTATTTTACCAACGAGTGGGTATACTGTTCCTTGACACTTGTTATTTGACAGTCCCACAATCTTTTCTATGTCCATGAGGTATGTACTATAATGGGAATATTCCAGTAAGTACAGTGGGCTTTTTCTGCAACTTATTACTGTTACATACCAGCATGAACCAGTATGTATGTTGGTTCGCCCTCTTTAGTTGACTTTTTAAGGCAATAAAATGTGAATAATTAAAAAATCTATTACAACCCACTCATCCTCTCTCCTTTATTCCAAAAATCACACCCGACTGACCTCTTACAGAGAACTCCACTCCGTTCTGCAAGACTCTCTCTTTCACAATGAAAAGAAAAAACCTTATTCAGCTAATTGAGCAATTTGCTTAACTGGATACACTGTAAAAAGGTATAGAGGAAATGCTAATGTATTAAGTATGTGTGTGTATTTGTGTGTGGGGGAAAAAAGAAATTCTATATAGATGCTGTAGTTAGAATGCCGTACAAATACACGAGGCAAAACAATTGTTGTTGGAGGTATATTTTGAGATTGCACCTGCTAAGAGTTGTTTATTGCCAGTAAAGCTGAAGTAAATAGGAGGAAATTGCTTAAATTTGACCTGAAGTTTGTTGGCTGAGTTTTTATTATCACAGTGCTTGGAGCCAGTCCATAGACGTGGATACCTTTGTGCCTAACAAACCCTGAAACTAGGTGACGTCCCACCCCAAAACTAACCTCCCACCTCACAAATCCCACCCTTGCTCTGCAAGGCAACAGGCACACAAGAAACCCCTGTAGCACCAAGACGATGTGAGTCCCTGTTGTAGCACGACAGCTGTCCCGGACTCTCGGGGTTTTACAGCGGGGTGGGATGAAGGGATTTGGGGAGCATGGTGACACCTCTTTGTGGGTGATCATCAGGTCAACCTTAGAGCAGAACTGGTTGTGAGCGTGCAAAGCAGAGGGGAATATCAAACTGCAATTAGGAAGAGATTGGGAGGAGGTAATGACTATTTCTTTTCCTACACCTATGATTGTTTTCTTTCAGAGTATTATCATGAGCCAACAGGAACAGCTCAGGGACATTTGAGATTTTTTTCTTAAAATATTTAGCTGATGGGGTGACACAACATATTTGCAAATTTGTTTTTCTTCTTTTTTGCTTATATGGTCCAGATCTCCAAATGGGATCTGTCATCCTGCCATCAAGATACTTTTTACTTCTGAGTCTCCTCAATGAAATACAGGCTGGTTTCTATCTTCACAGAGTGGAAAGGTTGGCATTTGCTAGGGAGAAAACCAGAAATCCCCAAAGGTCCATGACTAATAAAGCAAAATCATGGTAGCATCCTTCACAGGGCGATTTCCAGAAAAGGTCTCTGAAGTCATCCAGTAGAAGATGCTACTTCATTATAATGCTACATTTATAATAATGCTAACACATTAATTTATTAAACCTTCCTTGTCAGGTGGTATGATTTACCATGGGTACCAGAGTAAGGAAATCAAAGCGTCTTTCTGCCTGCTGAATGGCTCCAAAATCATCAAATGTAACCAGGCCCTAGAAATAGAAAATTGCCCCACTAGGAAGGTAAGAAAGGCTGCAGCCCTCCAAGGAAGAGCTGAATCTGTCAGTGAGGCATCTTGTCTGTCTGGATCTGGTTACTAGCCAGTTCAAAAGCCCTTTGATATATATCTAGTGGACAATTTTTGCATGTTGTGGGGGAAATTATGAAACTGGTTTATTTATTTTTTTCTTTTACCATCTCTTCACATACAGTAGCAACTTCATGGACAGGTATTTGATGATAAATGGATTGCCACTCTCATACAAAGACTTTAAATAAAATGTCTATTTTCTACCTAAGAAGCAGGTTAGTCAATCTTTAGTGGCTTTCTCCCTCCATTGAAAATCATCAGCTTATATGCATGTGCTGTAAAAATGACACTATCATCATAAAAGCTTCTTCTGTTGAGATTCACTGCATGATTTAGACCAGATAGCAGTGTAAAGTCTTAATGGAGAAATAAACATGTGAGCATCTTCCCTGGTACTGTAATTGCCACATTTAGATGCTACTGTACATGAAAACAGAAGTGCATGGGAAATTTCCTTGTTTGTTTCACATGCTAGAAACTTTACCATCCTGGATGCACATATTGTTTCTTCTATATATATGTGTGCACGTAAGTAATATACACAAAAGCTCTTTGTATATGATGAGAGTGATGTTTTGTGATACAAAATGCAACTACCATTTCCATTTGGAAAGTAAAATTCGTATTAAAAAAAAAACAAAATAAAAACAAACAAAAATGTTGGGGGAAATGGCAAGGGAGAAGGGCAGTGAGAAACATTGAAGTTAGAACGGTCAGCAAAATTGTGCTAATGGAGATAGTCTCAAAAACAGGAAAAGAAGTCACATCTGCCATGGAGTGCTCAAGACTCCTTGACAATGTCTAGTAGGAGGCATAGTCCTACAAGGTCCTGGAGATCTTCCTTCCATCCTTATAGAACCAACCTTGCCAAACCATGCTGGTCTGATGCTGGCACAAGTCCCCTGAGATGGGACCTGTCTCATTTGGCCACATGGACCCCTCCTATGTCAGAGAGGTTGTGACTGCAGCCCCCATCATGGGCAGCATCCCCTTTGAATGTGCTTGGCCGTGATGGGGTCAAGGTTGGCTTTTCAAACATGTTCCCTGTTGCAGGCGCACGTTGAGGAAAAGTTTAATGTAGATGCCCTAGGTGAAGACCTTGATTTGATGGATAGGTTTGATGGGAAAATTGTCTTTGCTGAGGGAAAAAAAAAACATCAAAAGGCACTTAAAACTTTAGGAAGTCTGAGTTTAAGAATGTACAGTCTGGAAAACATAGTTTAGTGACCTCTTCTCCTGGAGTAAATGAAAATGGATTAACTCTGCTGAGTGTAACTTCTAGGGACTCCTGCTTCAAATATTAGAGTCTTCTGCCTTTATTTTATTTGCCTGTGTTTCATTTTTTTTTAAAGAAAAAAAGAACTTTACCTTTTATGGTTTATTGTAACATAAGCACTGATGGTAACTTCTGACTGGCAGAGGGTGTGTGACAAGCATTTTTAACACAGATACACATCTACCTCAAATATTCTCTCCTTGAGTCTTGCTCCATAAAAAGAAACAATGGGCAGCAGGCTGGAAACCTGGTCCTCACTCCAGGATCTTTAACACTTGGGAGTGAAGTTGATGGGTGGATCCATGTCCTTTCAGTTGGTACTATCCAGAAGGGGAAAACGAGGTCTCTGTTACAGGCTGTTGAGATGCGGTAGAACCACCTCTGTTACCAAGGAAGGTCAATGGTCCCCAAAGGTGTGCAACCTCGCTTCCTCACCATGTGCTCTGGGCATAGGCCCTGTGCCATGATCTCCGCAGCTCAGGCAAGCTCCCTGTGGGATGGCAAGGTTGCTGTGGACTCTGCTGATGCAACACGGATGAGGGCAAGTGTTTTCATCTGCATATGAATTCAGTAACTTCAGGGCTGTCACATCTGTGGCAGAGGAAACTTGTTATAGGCTACAGGAGTGTACTTGTAGGGCAGGCAATGCAGAATGAAAAACTTGTGCTTTCCCCCTGAGCCTGCAATTTCTGCACTTTCATTTTTTTTTTCTGGTGGGTAGGGCATGCCCTGTGGCAACTTTCATGGTCAGACATGGCAGCTTTCGGTGCTCTGAAAACAACATTATGACTATCCTCAACCTCTACTTTGCAGAGTAATTCTTGTCCTGAACAGTTCTATTATTGCTCACACAGTAGAAAGCTGTTGGTTTTCCACGACTTTGGCAAGGTTGTAATGCCCCTGAAGGTGTGATTTTGCCTGAGACTGTGTCTGTGAATAACCTTTCATGGGCAGTGATCTTGCAAACATTGTGGCATGTCAATATTCTTACAGATTTTTCCATGCATGAATGTACCTGACTGCTGGAACCAAGGGCTTAGATACTGAGATGTTATTGTTTACCAAGGTAGTAATTTCCCTAGCGTAATGTCAAAAGCATATGTTCAGTCAGACTGTTTTCTGCAATTCTAGAGGTTTGTCAAACTTAGCCTCCTAAATAGGACTAAGCATAGTTGTTTCAGAGAGATTCACCTGAACAAATGCATGTTTATTATGTCTTTTCAATTAGAAGGGCTTCTGCACTGAACTTTTTTTCTGTAAATATGCCCAAAAATCTCTTTGTTTGGCTAATGAAGATAGATAATGTTTTTCTGTACAGTGTTCTTTACACATATAAGATGCATTTCCTGATGGGAAAAATACTTCAAGCCCTTTACAGATGTACAGTTATTGATTAATGCTTAATAGATAGCAGAACCCCATAAAAATACGTACATGCTAAAAAAAGAGCAAATATGGACATGTTAGCTTCGTGTTGGCTCTGTGACTGGAGCGTTTATCACTGTCTGGTGCTCTTCTGTCTCAGACTTGCCCACAGTTTCCTACAGAACCACAGGAAACACATATACAAAATAGATGGGCCATGGGATGCAAAGATCACAGTCATCTCAGCCATTCGTTGCCGCCTGTCATATTAGAAAAAAACAAGGTTATGACACTGTTTCCTCCTTAATCAACTGGAAGAGAACATCCTCCCAAACAGGTGAAATACCACTTACTCTCCTCTTACAAAATGGGATGATTTTGAGCAATGCTAAACCACTAAAGAATTTGCAGTGTTGTGGAAAGGTTGTAAGAGGCCACGCTGCTGCTGACAAAAGAGGGGACAGTTTAAAGGCCAGATTCTCAGCCAGTGCAGCCTGGCATGGTTCAGGTGATACCAGCTGAGCGACACTGCTGCCGATACAACCTGAGGAGCCTTACAAAATTACATTCAAAGAGACGGCTTGCAGTTCAGGGATGGTTGCTTTATTTCCTCAAATGCCATTCAAACAGCTTCATTTGCTTAATATTTTTTTTCTCATTTTGTTGTAACGTAATCCATCAGTATCAGGTGTTGTCCACTGCAGTACAGAGTATTTTCAAGCCCATATTTTTCATTCTAGCCTGCTCACTAAGTTGGGCAAATGAAGATATGTTCTCAATGTATCTAGGGGTCATATTGACATCATGTCTGAAATACTACAGTGGCTCCTCTCCTCTCCTCTCCTCTCCTCTCCTCTCCTCTCCTCTCCTCTCCTCTCCTCTCCTCTCCTCTCCTCTCCTCTACTCTCGTCTCCTCTCCTCTCCTCTCCGCTCCTCTCCTCTCCTCTCCTCTCCTCTCCTCTCCTCTCCT
>JAWLRI010000912.1:362612-388155 GCA_034781795.1 Crypturellus tataupa | reverse complement strand
CCATTCCCCTCGGTTCCCTTCCCTTCCCTTCCCTTCCCTTTTCTCTTGCCTTGCCTTGCTTTGCTTTGCTTTTTTCCCCCTTTTCCTTCTCTCTCTTAGACCTAAATGACCTAATCTGATGGCATATTTAATATTTTGATTTTGGAGAACAGAAAATCTGTTTCAAAATCTTTGCTGAGCAAAATCATTAATGTCACTGACATTAACTATTACACAAAAACCCTGAAAGCAACATCATTAACAGCTATATCTCTGGTCATTTCACGGCAAAATAATTTTAACTGTTAGAAGCTGGAAAATTTAAGATATTTGTTGCTTGGACACTTATACACATCTTTTTCAGGACATCCTCCACTACATTCCAAGTTGCAATTCAGTTCTTGCTGAAGTCATCATGTCCCACAACGTCCACACAGTCCCAGCATTTCAGAATGGAAGAATCATTTTGAACGTGATGTAAAATATAACCATGAAATTCTCTTAGTCTCACATGTGCTGCATCACTTATCATTCTTTCTTCATAAAATGTCTGATAGACATGTGTGAGCTTCCACAAAAAGCTTTTGCCTGACCAATCAGGTCAAATCTGTTCTTCTGCATCCCAACCACAGCACATAATTCAATATGACCGCAGCTTGTATATGTATCATCTTTGGTTCATGCAAAGTACCTTACTAAAGTGGGAGAGCAACAACTCTAATCCCTTCTACAAATAGGGCACAGAGTAAGTGAATGAGCAAGTTGCTGTTTCAACTTTTGATGTTCAACCTTCTGCAGCATGCATTGCATCCTGTAGTGCTGGCATCTATCTGCTGAGAAGGCAGATTAAAAGGGAAATGTAAACACATGCTATTGTCATCTGAGGAGATTTCAGCAGAACACAGTATTTTTATCAATTTTAAGAATCCTTAATGATAAACTGTGTGTTTTAAAAACACGTGCTATGCATGGTCTACATAAATTGGCCTTGATATTGTGGACAACTACCTGAATAGACTGAAGTCACTTCTTGCTGCAAGACAAGCAAGAATTTTATCTGGAAACCTGGCAAAAAGGACTGTTTTGCACTCCGGATGCGTTCTCTACACCTAACCCCCCCCCCCCCCCCTTCCCCATTTGTATTTGAGTTAAACAAGATAAATGTGACACTTGGTCTAGACAGTGTGTCCAGGAATGTGCAGGTAAGGGTTGTACACCTACCACAGTGGCTATGATTTAGGTCTGACTCCATCTGCTATGATACAATTCGGCATGACACTCTCATGCGTGTAGGATCTGGTGTGAATCTTGTTCTCCTGTTTTGTCTCAGCTTCTCTACTGGCGAACTCGAGATAATGATGGATAGATCATTTGTAAAGTGCTCTGAGGTCTTTAGAAATGATATATCATTTCATTTTGTGCTTCTAAATCAGCACAGAAATTATATTAAAAATATGACAAGAAGATTCATTTGGGAATCTGAAAATAAGCGGGGAAACTGAAAAGCAGAAGTATTCCACCTTCCCACAAGTCAAATCGGAATGTGCATTTTCTACTCATTAGCCTATCTCTGGGTTTTATTCCTAACTAAAGACAATAAAAAGACTGGATTTTATCCAGTGAGATTTATGTCAATATCTAAGTCAGCAGACCACCATGTCAGTGAATTCTTTTGTTAGCAGAAAGAGGGTCAGAATACTCGGTGCCTGTGTTGGTAGTATCTATCTCTCTGAAGTATTAACTTGCTGTGTCTCTTTCAGTCACAGAGACTCTTCTTTTTCTGCACCCAGCCTATTTCTTAAGTGTCATCCATCATCCTCCACTAGTAACCAGTCCATGCTGGTAAGACACTGAAAAAAATTTCAATTCTCTTAATTTCTTTCTTTCTTTTTATTTTTCTGATTTGGATTTTATCTGTATGACATTTTGTACAAGAAAGGTTTTCATCACTTGATGGAGTTTAAGTAAAAAAGAAAGAATTAGAATTGCTGGGAGAATTTGCAGCAAAACAATTTTACAAGGTCAGTAAGACATATTAAATGGACTCTAGGGTAAAAGGTCACCAGGGAAAAATTACTGTCCTTCAATATATTCCCAGAAAAATTAGAAGAAAGTAGCATCCCCCAAACTAGGAGCATATTCCAGCTCAGAAACATAAGTCAGACAATGAAATTCTTTCTATTCTCCTCTCCATCTCAATGTCCTTGTGTTCACACATGTGTCCATATATATCCCTCCCTTCTCTTACTGCAGGAGCACCAAAATGCTTTTTTTTTTCCAACCATTTTTGAGAACTGTTGCCCAGGTTATTTCCATACTGACCCAGAATTTGGAAGACAGATGCTGTGTATAGACTTCCTGTCAATTATGGTAAGTAAACCCCATTCTTGTGGTTAAACCTATGGATTCTTTTCAAGCTTCTGTAACTAAGTTATACTAATCTGATAGTCATGGGCTAGCTTTTGACTGTTCAGCTACTGTCAAATCCAGCAGTCTTTTAAGGGCAGGCAATAAGATGTGATGTGTCTTTGTCACTGTCTCACCTACCTGCTCATCATGACAGAGGGTACTGCAAAGATTGGTAGGATTTAACTATGCATATTGGTTTTTGTTTATATTTAAGTTTGCACAGTGTTTCAAAGCTACATGATGCCATGACAGTGAAACCAGTGCCCCTGGCTGAGAAACCCATGCTGACTGGTGATAGATTTCTGGCTAGTTCTGAGGGCACCATTTTCAAGTGTGGCAGGGCTAACCTTGACACACCCGAACAATTAGATGAAAGTGTGAATTGTGTTCCTCTTATTCTCACTCCTAACCTAGAACTGCTCTGATTCTGTTATCAATATAAATTTGAGCATGCTGAGAATTTGTTTCCTCAGATTTCTCCATTGCGTGCAAGCCAAAGTGCTCCTCAGTTGCCACTTTGGAGCAGGATTATGGTTGCCTTGTGACTGATCCAAGAATCGTACTGGGAACTTTAAAGGTTGCCTCTAGTTACTCAAATCCTGAGATTGTAGTGTTTCTAAAGGATTGAAAAAAATATTCTCTTGTGCTCACCTATGCTGCCTGTAAAAAAAAAAAAAGATTTCCATAAATCTGTGAAGAATGGTAAATTTCAAGCCACTGAATGGTTCCTCTTCCCAACAAAACATCATATATATCTGCAAATAAGGGATTATGATCAAGAAGGCACTTCTTTTATAACGAGAGTGCTTCTAACGTGATGCTATAATCATATGTGCAGGGTTACCAAATAATTTGCCTCTGCAGCAACTCTTATGACAGTAAGTACCAAAGGAATAATAATTTGTGTCTGCTACCTATTGTAAGCTGTTGTCAAACAGATAACCTGTCTACTTGCTTAGAACCAGCATCTCCTGCTGCTCAGCTCTATGGACAATGGGGTTTTAATCACTGAGGCACTTACAGTAGAATATAGGTTCAGACTGTGCATGGAGGTGCTCTAGTACTGGCAGAAAGGCTGTAACTGCTTTCTGAATAGCACTTACACTATTAGCTATTGGAGGCAAGTGGTTTCTTTTTTCTTTTTCTTTTGCGGGAACATCACTTTTCCTTGCCATAAATCCTGCTCATGATTTATACTTCAGTGCTTCATTCCACTTTTTTTTTTTTGTTTTCAATGTATTTCTTAAATAAACCAATTTTAAGTTATTTTCTTGTCACTGGAGATGGAAGAATGTGAGTTAACTCTCACCCATTAGCTCTGAAATGAATAAGGTCTTCCATCAGAAATAATAAAGTGAGTCAAACTCGATGCCACATTAAATCACTTGAAAGCTTTTGAAACGATTAACCAGCAGGGTGAGCTGTTTCTTTAGTAAGAATCACCTGCTGGTCAAGATGAGTAGAGGACTTCTACCTTTCTCTTCCTTAGACTGGGAATTTACAAACAAGATAGAGCTAAAGAAATGCCAATATAGTAGAAGAAATACAAACTCTCTCAAGATTTCCCTATAGAGGAACACCCTTTATTGCCCAATATAAGGCTTTTGTTACAACAGTGTTCATGATATTTGCCAAATGAGAGGTAAACACAGAAATCCAGCAGTTAATAACTCCACTTTGCAGGATTATGCCCCCTCCTTCACCCCTTGTCTATCTGACAGCTCACTCTACCCCTTGGCAAGAACTGGTGCATAAACTTGGCTTGGTGCAGTCTACAATTCGGCACATCTTTCCAGAGCCAAATGTCTTTCCAAACAGCATCAGTAAAGCAAGTCTTACAAGTAAAAGTCAGAAAAGCTGAACGGGAGCAATAGTATCCACCCATCTCCTCTTCAGTTGCATTTGTAATGGTGAGAATTCAGTCGTGCATTACAGGTTCATTTCTTAAGTTTCCTTGAACCCAGGAGGCAATTTCATTCTATATTAACATCAGTGATAACGAACCAGCAAAGTCCTTGAGACCAGCGAAGTATCTTGAGAAAACATACCTGGAGATTCAGGGGATAAAAGCCATATATCCCTGCTCCCAGAAAGGCGAGTACACTTCCTTAGCTTGTGCATGCACATGAAGAGATTTGATTTTCTGGTAGAGGGCCACCAACTCATCCTGCCTATATTTGTCTCTTGTTATATGCTATTAATGTCCACTCACTCCAGGGATGGCAAAATTCATTTTGTCTATCTTCTCCTGGCAAGAGCTTCACAAGTTGTACCAGCCCTGTATTGAACTGAACTTCAGTAAGACGGTCTCCAGAAGTGGTGAAGAGCTGGCAAAGATGCTGGTAGAGCTCTCTCTATTCCCTTGCTTCATTACATAGTGTTTTGGATTGGAATTGCCAGTAGCCTTTGCACAAACACAACCTCGCTGCTGTTTTTGTGGCATGACTCGGGCATGGGAGCTGCACTTTAATCACTTGTGAAGCCCATTTTGTCTGAGAGCCAAAGTTTAGCCTCTTCTGACCAACATCTGCAAATCCAGTGTGGTTCAATAATCTTTTCTACTGTCACTGTGGGCTGATCTGCTTGCCATTGTAGGCAACAGGATGTGGGGACATGGAAGGTGTATTTGTTTTCTTGAAGGGTTTTTTGAAAGGTTCAAAAGTCCACCCTTAATCCACTTATATATGTCTAAAAATGTTATTCTTTGGGACTAACTTGTCTATTGCAGCTAGATAAATATCATTCTCCAGATACATTACTGAATATTGCTGTGGTTCATTTAATTTAAGTTTTTGACTTCACAGTTTTCAGCTGTCTCAGTGGCTGGTAAAATGAGATTTAATGGGCAAATTACCTGGTGCATAATAACAATATTCATTAAGGGTCAGATTTTAGCCATTGTTCATATCAAGTGGGAGATTCACAAGCTGAACCACTAAATTCCTTGGAATTAGCTGTGCATTGGAGCATCATCTTGTCTAGCGGCATCTAGTCTCTGGGGTCCATGAACTTTCCTGGCTCATTTATGTCCAACTTTATTAGCAGGCTATGTCCTCTTTTTGGTCAATAGCCCGAGATAAGAGAAACTGGACACTATACAATGGTGGGTGGGGGGAGGCTGTGGAGACTAGTCCTTTTCGAATTACCTTCTGATATATCCATTATTTTATGTTTTAGAGATGAAGGACTGCCAAATGTTGAACATTAGTAATCAAATTCTTGTGTTTCATTTAAAAATTTTTAGAAGGGGGATATGTTTCATTTTTTCCCACTTTTTTTTCCCTGTGATGTGCACTTCAGAGATTTGTTCTATTGATTCGGTAATTATTTCAAAATATCATCCCTAATAGCATTTAATGGGAGTTCTTCATTTTTTAAATGTTTTGTAAGATTGATTTCTTGATTCTAAATAATGATTTCATGTTTATGTCTGTCTTCTATATGACAGTTTTGTAAAGATTTTTGTTTTTACATATTAATTGTTTGTTTTTTCAAATGCTTTCTATGATATTGTTTCATCTCAGATCACCAACATTATAATTATCACCTAAAGTTTAGCCTCAGCAACAGTACCAATACAGAACATTGCATTCTGAATGCTCACTTTAAATTATAACCATTTTGACAGCTGTGCTGCTTAGCATTATCCAAGGAAAGAAAATGTATAGGGTATTGAAGTGTGAGGGCTGATAATTTTCAGCCCAGTCACTTAGAAATCATGTTTTTTTTTTTTTTCCTCTCCAAACTGAACTGGTTTGCTGTATTGTATCTCTTTGCTTGGTTATATAGCACAGTTTTCCTATAGAGGTAACTTATAAAGAGGTACTTCCCACTGCTCTCATATGCTATGGCAATTCAGATTTTACTTTGTGTTCTGTCAGTGAAACCTCTGTAGCAACAGACTTCACTGAAGAGAGCAAATGAAAAGAAATAGCGCTCTTCATGAGTCATACAATGATCATGTTGTTGTGCATGCTAAGGCCAAATTGGTAATGCTTTTGAACATGCTGTTATGCATTGTGCCTCCCCAGTCCAAAAAAAAAACCCCAAAACCTCAGAAGTATGTGGAGTGATTATAGAAAAGGAGATTTCTGATTCTCTAGGGCAAGCAGCTGATATACCAAAGCAAGGAATTTTATTATCTGTGCCTGATAAGCATGGGCTGACCAAATCTAGTCCATCCTAATGGCTTGCAGTCTTCCAAACTTCCAATGTCTTCCAAAGAAATTTAAAGAACTAAAGCCAAATTTCTGAGAGATTTCTCTGCCCAATTTTCTCCTTCAGTGCTACTTAGATGGCTGAAGGGAAGAGTGTGCCTCTTTGGACTACCTCAGCTCTGTTTCATAGCCTCTAACACTGGTCTGAGACCATGGAGGAAGGATGCAACCAGCAGCCTGGCCTCCTTCGTTGGGTTTTTCTGACCATCATAGCTAGCACAATTACTGCTGCAAAGCTAATGGCCATCTTTTTCCTGGCAGACAGGTGAGAAAGGCTCTGTCTTCTCCCAATGTGCCTGTGAAAATTGGCTTTAGGAAGCAGTGAGTAAATGCTGTCAGGTTTAGGAAGAAGGTGAACATTTATGTTTCTTAGAGTAGTTGGTTGCTGGGACCCTTGGAGACTTCTAAATGGACTCACACATTGCTCCCACAAGTGTGTCTCCACCACTAACAGCTCATCTTTGGCTTTCTGCTTTTGGACATGAAAGTGTTTTTCATTTCCCTATTTCATTGTCCACCAAAATCAGGGGAATTGATGGAGTGGTATAAAACCAGGAACTTGGACCGCATTTTACTTCTGCAAAAGAGAGATTTCTATTTTCTTTTACCAGGGAAGGGAATGTTGCCACTGACTCTAGTGGAAAAGGCAGTTCTGATCAAGGATGTTGTGAGGCACTAATAAGTAAAATGAACCACTTAAGGAGCAAGATGGAGAAGAGAAAGCAATACAAGTGTGCCAATATAAATAGTCTTTATTGCTCCATGTGCCCTAAAGCATTCTGCATAAGCTTAAAGCAGAGAGGGGAGAAAGGATTTCTACTCCCTAAACTGTAAATGCAGGAGGGAAAATGATTTATGGTCTTAGTGCTCAGGCTCCATAAAACACCTGATGCCAAGTATTGAAGTGTCCCATATTTCAAGCATCCATAATGCTTGTTTCAGGGCAGGGGATATCAATACTTGCCAGACTTTAGGGAACTTGCAGTAATAAAGCCTCAGTTCTTGCTTCAGATTGATTCTGCCTTTCGTATCCAACCCGGATAATGTGAGTAACTGACTTTCAGAGGTTGAATTGTCTGTTTGACTATGTACCACTATTTTGTTGGAGCCTCTCCACTGAAGTAAACTCAGTGTATTTGCTTGTTTGTATTACTGCAATTGGCAGTGTCTAGGTTGATGAGCCTCCTTTTCAGCTGCCTTATACCATTTTTTACAGTTTTCTCCTCTTGACTGCGAAGAGATTTAGTGAACGGACAAATTCTGCTTTTAGTCACTTATTTGTATTTTTATAAGGACAGAGATATTTCTTTAGTCTAAGAAGACAAGTGTCACTGAGAAGATAAGGTCCAGTAAGCAGTGAACATCTCTTATGTACTAGGGTAAAGAAAAACAGTAATAGCTACTTATTTTTTGGCTGTTGGTGCTGAGTCAATGTTGCTTTATTTGTTGCATAACTGTTCACCTCTAGGACTGATGTGAGATGAATCACCCCTGGTGGCGTTGAAAGCTGTCTGAAGAAAGGCTTATTGGAGACAAATGAATATCTTAACCTGCTGGTGGCTCTCTGCTCTTTATAAAACACAGCTCAGCTGATGCATCATTGTATCCCGAGAGGCCTGTCTGCGCAAGTCTTCAGGGAAATAGTTGTCTTTCAACTTACTACTTTTACTATAGTCAACAACCACGGGTAACAGAACGCTGTTTAAGTGGGGTACCCTGGCAGCGTAAAAATCCATTAATATCTTACAGCAGTGACTGTTGTCTAATGGAAACCTCCAGAATGAACGGGCTTCTTTTTCTTGCTGCAAGATGTTGTTATCATGTAGAGGAGCTTTTGCTGTACCAGAAATCACGCCTAAGCCTATTATTCCCAGGAGACAATTTTGTTATAAAGATGCAATTTGTTATTTTAAAACCTTGACAAACAAACACATAAAAAAGGTTCATTTGGAGACATGGCAATAATTCTGTGAAGAAGATATGATGCTATTTTACTTCATTTTGCCTTAGAGAAGGGGGCCAGAATTTGGTAGGAGCACAGTCATTTATCAAGCTCAGCAAACATTAGTGTGATGTCCTTGAAAGTAGACTGCTTCACCTCTTACAGAGTTTGATGTGGAAGGAGAGGCAGCTGTTTTAACTTTAAAACGTGCAAATAGAAAGTGAGAGATTTCAGTGAAAGTTCAGAAATGTGCTGAGGCAGGATGAGAGCATATAAAAGGTTTTTGATATCCTCACACAAAGATAACTTTTCTTGTATTGATGTGCTCCAAGATTTTATTGCTTGCTCAGAAGCCTATAAAAATTTCAGACACTGTAAGGCACATGGTCGATAGATGGCAGCAAGTCATTTAGCCTGACTGTTACCTCTTTTGGACATGTCTCTGCGTACAATTAACTCTCCCCTTCTTTGTCCTTCCCTTTTTAAGAAAATACCTCCTTTTCCTTTGCAATCTTAAAGGCTGTAATGGCAAGCATAAAATAATGAAATTCTATGTATTTCATCAAACAAACAAACTGTTAGGGACATCTTATATATCTGTTTATTTTTCTTTAAATCAGTACTATTGGGCAGTTTCAGCCCTATGGTTCTTCAGCCCAGTTTCATTCAGACCCAGAGAGAGAAGAATTTGTGATTTCTCAAGGAAATGCTTTCCCAAAGCACACTTCAGGAGCCACTGCTGTAAGGTAATTCCTTCTGCAGCATGAACAGTTCCCACTATAATTGCCTGATGTCTCTTTGTGACGGTGTGAAACATACTGGAAAATGGCAGGAGGAAAAAGTTTGTATCATGAATTCACCACGCAAATAAAAGAGCCATAGTTCTGCTAAGTACCTGAACTGAACAGTAAAATTACTCACAGATATTGCCCTGTCATAAGAGTTTACTCCATTAGCCAAACTGAGCACACTTTGCAGAAAGAGTTTTAATGTAGTTGTCCAGGAGCTTTAACAGCAGGGTTTTCTATACTCTGGCTCTGACTCTAATTTCTTGAAAACAAATGAGAAGATCTCTTGATGAAATTTGTAGGGATCTGTAAAGCAAATCAGGACATGACCCTCTACCCAATATTCTTCCTCTAAAAACTTTACTTCTCCATTATATTTCAATATGACTGTCTAACAGAGAGCAAGAAATTCCTGTGAAGGAAGAGGGCAGAAGGGTGTGGAATCACTGCCAAACCTTGAAAAGGGCTAGGACTGTCTCGCTGCTGAGTGGTTAGTGGTTAGTGTTGCTCTCCTTTGAGCTGATATGTTCTTGATGATTATACCTGCAGTATTGACACCTTCGAAGAGTCTTGTAGAAAGTTAAGATTAATCTAAAGATGTATATGTATTATCTATTATATATATAAATACAATGTAATGATAAAACCTTGAGGTTCACAGTTTATTTAATAAGAGCACATTTGTTTAATAGAAGCCAGATAAGGAAGTCTGTTTTATAAACCGATTTTATTATATGTATGCATCTTGCTATCGAGCTATTCTAGGGAGACAGTACCTCAAAGATTTGTAAAGCTAAGTGATGTAAAGAACGTTTGAAAATAGAAGCAATGTTTTCTTGTATACCTAGGGTAGCAGCATTTCATCTGAATTTCTCAAAGCATTTCTTCAAACATTAATTAACATAAGACCCTTGTGGGGAGCATGATTACTAATATGCTCATATTACAGATAAGTAAACTAGACAGCAGGAATGCTATAGCAGAGCTGGGAGTAGAAAAATAACTAGAATTCCTTACTTGGACTTCTCTTTTCTAAAAGCATATATTCTAGAGAATCCATGTGAATCTGGATATCTTTTCAACCATATGTAATCAACTATACGTAGCCAACTACACATTTTAGAACATTATCCTCTCTTTTTTCCTATCAGTTTTATGTTTGTTCTTTGTATCTTCTGCATTCATTTTCCTTCTCTCCTATCTCCGTTTTTGGATAGTACTTTTCTCCTACCATTACATTTTCAAGCCACTGTAGGTGTCTGTCTCCCTTCCTCAACATCATCTTTTCTCCTCCTCTTCTGTGTATAAATCCAAATCCCACATCTACCACCACAACTGTCTTTTTTATTTTCTTTTATTCCTCCCATGTTAGAGATCATATCTCCAGTCTGTCCCTCCCTCTGTCCTACTCTCATGTCCCATATCTTTGTCATTAAATCTCCTTGACATTTAGCATTGCTAAGCTTTTGCCCCTCTTTTCTCATGATACATGTGTAGAGGTGTGAGGCATAGGGTGAGTATCTTCTGCAGGTGAGTATCACCTGCTAAATCAAATCACTCAGGCCCAGATTTGTTACCGAGTAAGATTTCAGAATAAAAGCATTTGTTTCCACAATGAGAATATAGGAATACAGAAGTGTATGCACTATTATGGTTATATTAAATAATAAAGCTTCTTTTTGGCAGCTTTAGCATCTCTGAAGCTCCCACCTCTCAGTCATGTCAAGCTCACACCTCCTGGGGGAGTCTCTCTGGCTCCTGCTGCCAGCCTGAGGGGAGAACTTAACACTAGCAGTGTGACTTTACCAGCAGGACTGCAAATGGTCTGTTCACTCATCCCTTAGCATCTCTTTGTTGTGACAGGTAACATGGCAATGTAGGGAATTATTTATATTATTATATTACTTTATTTTCATATTTAGGGCCCGTTCCCTTTTGCAGGCTCCTTTTCTCTGTTCGAGTGTTCTGAAAATACTTTGCCAACACCTCAAGTGGGGATGTAGACTGGGGTAGTTTCCTCCCCTGTGCATGGCAGTTTGGGGGAATTCCTTAGGGGATTGTGTCCTGCGGGGTTTGGGCTCTTTGTTGTTGGGCTCTTGTCTCCTTTTTCCTCACCTTTCCTGTCCGTCCTATCCTTTCTCTTCCCTAGCAGCACTGCCCTAGCCCAACTCTTCTGTTCCATGGTGCTGTCAGCTACTGGTTTTGGCCATGAATGACAAAGACTTTTGATCTGCTCTCAGCCCTGTTCCCCTGCCCTTTCTTGCAGTGACTGGTTGCTGGTTGTCTCCCTGTTGTGCTGTAGCTTCTCGTTAGAGGTTTTCCTCCTCTCCTCCTGGGCACAGCCACTTTGCCAGTTTCTGCTCTTAGTCTTGCAGTTCTCTTCTGATGAAACCACTTGCGTGTGAATACCACAACTATTGCAATACTGCTAGTCTTGTAGGTGACCTGATATTGCTAGTTTGATTTGCATGGTTTAGCAGTCTGTGTGCAGTGCAGAGCGTAAAGGGCTGAGTCCTTATCTTGGTCCAGATCTAACTGTGTAGACTTATAAGCTATTACTACAGAACAGTTATTAGATTAATTAATTCTATTTATTATCAAATTAAGGATCCCATAAATTTTGAGCAGCCTCAGATAACTTGTACAAACAGGAATCATGGAAAGAGGAAGTTAGGGAATGAGGGAGATCCATAATATCAAAATAGGAGAACCCACTTTTCACCTCTGACAGTTCTTTTGAGTTTTTCAAACACAAAGCCAGTGCTTAGTGAAGCACCAGTTCTGTGAAAATGTATAGGCGTGAAACACATGCATTGGCTGCTAGTTTATATAGGTAAGGACGCCCTTGAAATTTGGTAGGGTCAGAGCCCAATTTAGGAGTAATCTTACTGACCACTGGATGTCACTGTGACACTGCAGGAAGGAAAATTAAGGCAAAGATTTTCAAAAGCATCCAAAGGATTTAAGAGCACAAGTCCTTATGACTGTCACTTCTACTTAAGAGCCATTCTACTATGGCCTTTGAGAATTTCCCTAAAATGAGCTGGGAGCCCACATGCCACTGGCGTGTAGTGAGGTTTAATTTTGAGAGCTGAGCACCGTAGCATATCAAAACACCCCCATGCAATTAGTGTCGTACTGAAAAGTCACATATGTTTCTCAAAAAGGGTATTCCTAAAAGGGGTTGTAGTTGCACTTTTTTTTCCTGTCATTTCTACAGTGAAGATTTTGAGGATAAATAAATTAAACTACAGAAAACAGAAAAATACAGGGCTGAGGCAGTTTCAAAGAGATCTGTCCTTGGAACTGGAATCAGATAATGTCACTGCCAATTTAATTTGATCTGAAAAGACTTCTAAGCAATGATTTCATAACTTCACTCAGAAAAGAAGCCTGATTTCTTTACTGCTCCTTTCAGATCGTGATTTCCAAACTCTTTCATTATTGCTCTTCCCCTTTGCAATGACACAAAGAGACCATGTTAAGAATTGCAACGGTTTATAGTGAAATGTGTAATAGCATATGAAGACATAAAATAGAGGTATTGTATGATAATAATAAAACGGAGTTTTCTTAGAATAAGAAAAAGAGCAGTATGAGACAGTGGACTACTTAACCAACGCCAGAAAATGGAAAACTATCAAAGGTGTGTACATTCAGCAGGATCTCTGGAATCCAGGAGGAGTCTTCAACTCCGCAATATCAGTTGCAGAAAAGGCTGCTGATGTTAATGATAGACCTGGCAAGAGCTATGGGATTTAAGTTGAATCATAACTTGAAAATCAAATTTGTTCTTTAATTACAGCTGTGGTGTAACTGTGTGTTAGGGCACCCAATGCACTTAATTCATTAACGCAAGGTCCAGGAATGCCCTGGCTAGTCTCTGCATAGATGGGATATGGACTGGCTTAAGGCAGTGGACCAATCTGGAAAAAAAAAAGGTTTCACTTCAGAACTGAGCATTTGATTGTTACAGGAGCCTCCCAGATGGAATTTCTGGGCAGTTTTTAAATTTCTCAGCTGTGTCTAGTCAATTTGTTATGCTTAAATATGCAGATTAACATCTGGGGGTTGGAAGAGGAGTGTCCAAAATACTTGTTTAGTTGATTCCCATAGCAGAATCAAATTTTACATAGGTAAAAAAGGCATTTATTAATAGTCAGTAGAAATTTTTGGTTGTCCCTTAATTTTCCTACTGTAAGAAATGTATCAGAAACCCCTTTCTAACCTTAGAAAATATGACGACTCTTTGAGGCTCAATAATACCTTTCATAGTCTCACTTCATTATCTCTTTCCCCTTTAGAGTGAGTGCTGCCCCCTCTAAATTATTTTACTACATCTGAATTTCTCAAATTTACCCTTAACTTCTCCTTGAAAAAATTAGAGCAGGTTATACAAGTATCAGCCAGTGCACCTCCACCACAGAGCTTCTGGCCTGTGGTCAATGTGTTGTTTATGCATTTTAAAGTGCTTTAAGAATTGCAGCCACAACAGGAGTCTCCAAGAACAGTCTAAAGGATTCTTACTTGATGTAATGCTCATTAACAGAATTTTACAGATGGACAAAGTTGTGTTTTATCTATTACTTAAGTTATACCACAGCTTTGTTCATTATTAATGACATGGTAGTGGATGTTTTTCTCAGCTCAGAACTTGAACAAACACAATCTCCCTGAAGGGAGGCCAAAATTGAGAGATGATAAATATTTATTGCCAAATTGCTAGGCATAATTTCAATACCAAATGGGTAAATCTTTGAATGTCTTCTATAGCCTTGTGTGTCTTGTGCCAAGAGAACAAAATGTTTCTTGTGAATCAAAGGAGATTGATTTTGGAAGATCCAGACATCTCAACTCTTTTTTCTTTCAAATGGAGGGATGACCTACAGTTGATCCGCAGACTGTGCTTGAGACTTTGGGATATTAGGCAGAAACCATTTTTGAAATGTCAGTGCCATTAAATATCTCCCAGGTAGGCTGACAAACTCCTTGATGAAAATTTCTCTATTTTATTCACTTATGAAATAACATGCACAATCAGTACACACTAATGCAAACAAACAAACATTGTGAAAAGCTGCTTATTCTAGTCAGCCTTTTAAAAAGCATTCAGAAGTCTGAATACTGCTACTTACTCTGAGCCCAGGATGACACATACTGACAAGAGACAGTATATGGGTAGGCCCTGAGGGATTGCCTGGAGATATTAGTAAAAATAAACATCGGCTTCTCTACAGGGCCTGTATTTAGTAACTTTATACTGGTTGTTTGACAGATGAATTCTTGCACTGACATCAACACATTCTGGGAGATTTTTTATTCATTAAAATCTTATTCTGAACAAACTTCAGATTACCCATTTCAAGGCAGTTTGTGAATCTTTCTTTGAAGTTTGTGACTATATAGAGCATGTCTTTACGCAAAGGAACAACGAAGCAACACATTCCAATTTTTGGAGGTGAAATTTAAAAAGAAAAAACAAGTAACAGCTGCCTTACATGGCTAAATTATGCTTTATTTCCAAGATCCTGTTTCACATGCAGAGGTTTTTCAGACTGAGTATTGTACAGTTATAGCAGGACTCAAAAGAAGAACGGTTGGGTGGGAAGGAAAGAAAGGATTTAAAAAAAGTATTTAGAACCATTAATACAGTACAGAGTTTCTTTCTTTCATGGAAAAAATAGAACCGATTTCTCATAAGGGATTGCCCCCTAAATCAGTACACAAAAACTTTCAAGCTGACACTGTGGAAAACCAGTCACATTTCTAGGCCTCTAGCTGGGGTTACAGGCAATTGTGGGTGATATTTTAGAAGGAACATTGTTTGGAGGTTGTTGCAATTATCTCCTAAACAAGCCCTGTAGTTCTCAGATGTCCAAATAAATCAAGAGTATGAAAATGGGCAACGCTCTTCCCCAGGAGCCTGGGGCAGATTTATAGCAACCCAGCCAAGGAGCAACAGTGCTTCTGAATGTTTAGTAGGTGCAGCATGGATACAACCATCCTTCGTGGATGTAAGGGCTTTTCCACAGTTTTTTCTCTTTTATCAGTGTCTGTTGATGCTTACACGGAGTAACAGCTCTTATATGTATTTATGACATATCTATTGGCAGCTCAAATGCATATCGATGTGGCAGCCTAGTTTAGCAGTTCTTGGAGAGAGTCCTGCGGCACTAAGTGTGAAGGTGGTCCTCATGACTGTGTGGTGCCATTTCATTAAAGTGGTAGCTGTTTCGTTACTCTGTGTATGGCAGAGCAGCCCAGCAACACAAGTACCTGTTTTCCTGTGGGAGGGGTGACTGGATGTATTAATTGATCATTAGGTTCATTAACCACATAAAACTGCATTTTTTTTTAATTTCCATATTAAATTGATACAGGAATAGGCCTTAACATATCATCTTCAAGGCACGGTGAATTTTCTTTAAAATATTTTTACAACAACATTTTTACTTTAGCTTGCACAAAAGAGTGAGAATTGATGCCACTGGGCAGTGTCCTTTACTGGTGTCGCTCTATGAGCAGCTTGGGAATTTCCACTTGGCATTTTGGGTTTTCTTCCCTTTTTGATGAGATGTGGTTTCCTGTGGTTGCCCAGGGTACAGGGCTGGCAAGGGATGTGCAGTGCTGGTGTTGCTGATGCCTGGTAGCCCCCTGGTTCTCACCACAACACTCACTGGACATTGCTTGGCCAGTGGGGACCAGCAATCCCACCCCAGCAGGTTCAGCTGAATCACCTGTCAACCAGCAAAACTCAGCTGGTGCCACAGGTTTGTGGGCTCCCCTCTTCCCGGAGCTAGGCTGGACCTTGTGGCCAGTGGTCATGGGTTTATTGGGATTTTAGTAGGCTCATGTGCTTTGCTCTTGTGGTCCAGGATGGAAATAGGACTACACACTCCCAACTTCTGGTACTGGTAATTTCTCCTCAAACGTATTTTTTTTTATCCAGAAAAATCTGTGTTTTCTACCTCTACACTTCTTCCTGGCAGGTGCTTAAAAGGTTGATTGAGTAAAATGCAATGCTTAACTGAGCGTTTTTCTGCTTGCTACAGTCCTCAGAACGTGCAAGGTCAGGTCTTCACTGCAGAGGAAACTCACTTGGCAATGTGGTCGTTTGCTTCAAGGAAAAAGACTATGGATCACCATGGATTTCCACACTAGGCAAATGTGTACTGCACAATGAATAGTTTATTAAAAGAATTAGCCTCATTATTGGCTCACAGTAAGTCCAGGAGTAGTTTAGAATGTTCCTGTGCTTCTTATTAAAGTGTTTCTCATCTCTCTTTCCAAATATTTCATCCTACTAACTTGCTTACTCAACTATGACCTAGCCAAGTCAATCCCATGTGGGAAAATGCCTCCTGTGCATGTTAAAATTGAAAATAAGCCTTATAAAGTTTTTTGCTGCATTTAATTTTGAGTATTTGCTGTCCATAAGAGCTTAGCATGGAGTGCCACAGGCTGCAAATATTCTGTGGAAACAAGTACAAAATGAATCCATTAAAAGGGTCAACAGATGCTAAACACTGTATTAATATTATCCTCTATGACCAATATTTATGAACACTTGTGTTTTTCTATGTTATTTTAGTTTGATATCTAAATAATTGATGTATGCATATCTTCCTTCTCCCTTCACCATTTGGAAGTGCCCTGTTCCCCACTCCCATTTGGTAGCACCATATTCTGCATGCACATAGTGCAGAGAAACCCACTCACCTTCCTCCCACTTCTCATAGCTTTAAAGCTCAGGAAGCCAATCATTAGCTCTGGAAATTTCTCTCCCTTATTATCCACTGTCACTAGCTTTGTAACACAGTAACCCTGTACATGGCCAGTGTTCCCTGCTGTGTGTTTGCTGCAGATTTTTGGTAGCCTGTCTCCTATGAGGACTCGAGACAGGATTGCCTGTGACCGTATGCAGGATCTGAGCCTCTGGGCTTATAAAGAGTTTGGAGATCAGGGCACCCTATGGTGATATTGCTATACCTCAGCCATGGCACCTAACAGCCATGGCAGTTAGGAATGGACCTAACTGGAAAAATTCAAACATTTTCTTTTTCCAGTGGAAACCTCTCCTAGTTTTCCATGCAAGTTGCCAGAGAGAGTATTCCTTGTCCTTTAACTAGCTGTAGAGATGCTATTTCCTTTGAGGAGCTAAGCCTATGAATTTCCACTTTAAATCGAAAGCAACTGAAGCAGAAAGTTGGTTACGAACATATCGATATTTTCTTGCTGGGATCTTTGTTCCTTGCCTGTCTTGTCTGGGTACATGCTGTGGTGTGCTCTGCGGCCAGGCTGAGTGCACATAGGAACTAAGACATGGAGCGAGTATTAGATTTAGTTTAGATTTTATTTGGATTCCTTATTATAGATATCTGTTTCCGGTGTTAATTTCGCCTGTGGCACTCCATGTTTATAGCAAAATTAAGAAAACAGCTGGCCTGGGTAGGATTGATTCAGTGACCGCAGTGTGAATTTTGAACTTCATTTTAAAAAAATGACTTTAATGAGATGTGTATGAGAGTGTATGCATATGTGCGAGAAAACGTTGAGACATACAGTTTAAATACTGTCAGATGTTTTACAGCATAGATACCATTTTTTCTTCTATGAAGGCTGATAAAATACAGGTGCCATTTAGGCACAGGATTTACAGTTGCTATAGTATATGCCCTGAAAACATACTTATCAACAGGGGATAGTAGTTCATGGAGAAAACAAGTTAGTGCTGAGAAGTTCAATTACTCTCCTGAAATATCAATAATGTAGCTGGAAGAAAGAAAAAACAACAGGCCACTTCCTATATTGGATGTATTCTCAAAACGTCTATAAAGGCTTACTGCCAGCAGCAAGAAAGTAATAACTATAAATGTTGCTCAGTGGGAAGACTTAGTGATAGAGCCCCTCTGTTTGAAATTTTACCGAAGCCCTGTCAACACAAGTTGCTAACTTTCATGGTTTTGCATTTTTATTTTTATTATTATTTCTATTATTCTTGGCAGGTGCATGAGTTGGTAGGTGAACTCAGAGACTCCCTCCCAGCAAGGCGCTCTGTTTTTTCAAGTCATTTGACATAAAACTGCAGTTTCCTGGCCCTGAGCTCTGCTGAAATTCATTTTAAATATGCCCTTTTTGATGGTCCTTATAGCACTCTCTAAGGTCCTGTTGGATCATCTTAAAGAAAGCTTAAGCATCAGAGTGAGCAATGTAATTGTGTTCTTTAAATAATTACCAAACTGTTTCTGCAATTCCTTTTAATTGGCAGTCAGTGTTGAATTCTTTAATTAAAAAAGGGCTCTAGACTGTTTGAGGCAGAATTATATGTTCTTTTCTTTTGCCTTGAGGTATTGGCCACCTGTGCCTGGTTTCTGCAGCACAAGTTCTTGTGCATATGAAGAAAAGAGAGAAAATTTTGTGATTGCAGAGTCTCATGTGGGACCTAATAGAGTTTTTCCATCATGCAGGATAGCCTTTTAGCAGAAGTGTTTCTGAGGAATCTTCTGGGCTCTCTTCAGAGGGAATGAGGTTGCTGACCTGAGATGCTGGAAGAAATAGGCACAGAATATATTGAGGCAAATAGATTACTTGATTTCTTTTTCCCCCAGGAGCTTAAAATGAACAATAGAGACTTTTCCCCTCCTCTTTTTTCTTCGTTTTTATAACATTCTCAACTGAAGGTTTTAAAAATGTTTTTACAGTTATTTTACGTATTTCAAAATAACATTTATTAGCTTAATACCTCTAATTATGCATGATGGGTGAGTCACATGTAGAGTGTGCTCCCACATTTTCTTTAGTTAAATCCATATACAGTTCTTACCTAATTTGGCAGCAATGGAAAGCTTAGATGTTAAATGAAAATAATTTTGCTAAGGTTAAGTCTTACAGATAGTCCTACAGCACAGCACGGACTTTAAAATTCTGGTTCCTCGGTGTTTTTCTTTCCTATTTTCCACTGTAGGGAACATTACTTAAAACAATACAACCTCAGAAGACAAACCAGAGTGTGGAGATGGATTGGTGTGAATGCGATGAGGCTTTCAGTTCAACCAAGAAAATTTATTGTTACTGATGAATATATTTATGTCAGAACAACAGCTCAGCTACTTTGGGAGTAGGCACAAGGCAATGAGGAAAGAGGAAGGTGTTTTAGACATGGCCTGCATTAGCACTTCAGTTTGTATCGGGAATGTCTTTTTGAAGCAAATCTCCCAAATTTCCACATTGTGATGCTTCGATTTGCCACTGAGCAATTCCAGGGCATGCAAGATGATTCCTGGTTTCTCATGGAGTAAGGATGGTCTCCGCTTCCTGAGGGTTCAGTCCATGTGATTACCTCAGTGCCTGTGCAAAGTAGCCCTCTCATATCTGCGCACAGAGTGGCTATCAGGTCCTGTGTACCAGCACTTGTACACATTCCTGTGGCATTACAAAGAAATGTGTACAGATCTATAGTCCTATTCAGCATATTCCATTGTTTGAATAATGGGAGCCCAAACCCCAGCAGATGTGCTGGAATGCTTGTCCTGAAGTTTAAGTCAGTAAATCTAGATGATCCTTGTTACTAAGGAGTAAGGTTGATCTCAGATGCTTTCTAAGCGGAGATATGTCCTAGCCATAGAGATATGTTCTCTGTGTTTCTGTGTGACAACAAATATGTAAGTTCAATCTGAAGAATTCACTGAGGGAAAACTCAGGTGAAAAAGAAGTCCCTTTTAACTTAGAAAGTCATGGAAAGTTGTCATTTCAAAGGTAAGTCTGGTCCTTGAGGTGATTTTATCTTCTGCCCTCATGAGCCTCAGTTGTTTCAATAGAACGTACCTGTTTGGCTGCCTCAGAATGAAAGGAAAGAAAAACCTCTGGCTAATGTCAGTGGGTACTGGACCACGATCCCAGTGCCAGAGTGAGGCAGCTGTGGCTTGTCACGCGCTCGAGGTGCACACATCTGGTTCCTTTGCACCTGAATATGGCACAGTCCTGCTCCCTGGCTGCTAAAAGTGGATATAATGTTTTCTTGTGGTGGAAGAATTGCTGCTTTTGTTAGCTGCATATTTTTTATTATGAAGTTTCATTGTGTTTCTATGTCATAGTAAACACACAAACATAGGGATAAAGCTCTCTTTACCTGTATTATAACAAAAAAAAGAGATTTATTAAAATCCTTTCATTTTACATGAAAAGAAGGGAACAGCTATTGTTTCCAGCAATATCTGATATATTTTCTTTGGAAATTAAGGAGCTTTTTTCAGCTTCTTTAGCAGTCATATATTTTTATGTCTCTGGAGTTGCCTGGTTTGCTTACTAGATATTTGAGACAAGTTAGTTTGTGCATTCACTAAAAAAAGTGTGCAATCAGAATGGGCATAAAGACAAACTCCAAAATGTGCTTGAGGCATACATTCATAAAACACAAAGCTTAACATTACACTTTGGACAATGGGCTGGTTATATAGAGAGCTGCTTTAAGCACTCACCCAGGTGATCAGCTAAAATCATTTGCCTTATACATGTTATTCTTTCATTAAAAGGTCAAATAAAATTGTGCTGGAAGCCTAGTGGGTACTTTAAATGGCTTCTTACTTAGAATGGCCTTTTGGGGGTGGCTCTAAAGAGAGTCTCAAAGTGCAGGCTTTGTTATATTTTGTCCCATATTCTTTTTTTAGGGTAACAAAACAGAACAAAACAAAAAATCTATTTTCTTAATGACATTGTCACACTGAGCTCATCCTGTTGTTACTCTTTCTAGAAAATGGATACAACTCCTCATATAAATACAGAACTGTGAGTCTCTGACACTGTGATCCCTCGCTATTGCAAAGATTCACATCATACAGTGCCTTTCATAAATGGTCCAAGCTCTTTTTCATGAAAAAAAAAAATGTTTTCTGACATTATCTATTCTGCTGGAAGATTTTGCTCTGATGATATTAAACTTCACTGTGTATTCAGTTTAAATTTATTGCTGGTTCTTCTCTTATCACTGCCCTTAGGCTCTGTTCCCATTGAATATATGTCCATAAAGTATTTGGAGAGGGCGGTTATATTCTCACTAAACCTTCATTTTACATGACTAAATAAGACAGGTTCCTCAAATGTTTTAATATAGAAAACTCCTTCCTCATAAGGACCTCTAATTCTGTTTAGAGGCAAAACCAAATGCAATAGGCAAAAACAATTTTGCTATGACAGAAGAATGGATTTTGTGCAGAGAAATTACTGAGAATTTTAAGACACTGTTTGGGAACATTGGATGGAAAGACTGGATGGAAACATCACTACAGGTTTCGTGGAGGTTTATAGGATATGGCTGGGTCTGTGTGGGCTATAAATTGGAGAATTCACTGTGCTGTCCCATATTGTTGCCACTCCAAGGACTGTCTCTCTGAGGCATGAGTGCTACAGATGAAGGAGGAATAAGCAGAAGGTGCCTGCATGGGCTGTGCCCATTGCTGTCGCTGACAGTCTGCTGGGCACTAGGAGCCTGCTTTGTCTATCTATCTTCACAGCGGACCTTGGATGCTAAAGGCAAGCATACAGGAAAGAGCTGAGGAGGAAGGTGTGCTAATACAGAAAAAAGGTAAGAGCTACTTATCAGAATCAGGTCTAGTGACAAATTTTCCAGTGCAGTATCTTCCTTTCTGAGGAAATGAATGGATCAAAGTTAACACTTTTGTGCGAGTTGATAGATTTTTCCATCACAAAGAAATTGTCATGGAACTGAACTGCTTCTACTAGCAAGTCCTTTAGTCCACTGGCAATTTCTTTAGTGCACTGGTGTGAGCTAAGAGCCTGTAACTGTTATGTGCACCTACACTCCCCTGGTTTTCTACTGTTCCCTTAGGAGACACTAAGATACAACATTTCTGAGATCTGAAATGCTGGTTTCACTGTGTGTGTGTCACATATGTGTGTATGCATAAGTCTCACATAGGTTAGCAAAGAATCTGGAGCTTAAATGATTGATCTCTAAAGTGATTTGGCTCAAAAGTTTGGTCTCCCAGGTCTTCCTTACCTTTAAGATAACTTACCTTTAAGATGTGGCAGCATGTGGCAATGTTTGTGGTTGATTTTCCTGTTATATAAGGCTCTGAGGCTGACTGATACTGGTGTTTGTTAGATTTGACAGCTTACTAAATTTCTGAGTTTGGGAAGGAAAAACAAAAGAAGAAAATATGAGGAGGAAAGAAATCACAGAGTCACAGAAATGATGAAGGAATGGCAACTAAAAGACGTTGGAAATGTGGAACAGAAGGTTTAAATCTGGAGAAGATTCAAGCAGTGCTCTTTTCTGTGTCTACAAGCCACAACTAAGTCTTATTGGAAGCCCAGTTGCCAGAAAGTAGCTTTATTTCTGTCTGCTGCTGGTTCTGAAGCACAGGGCATTAAATACTGTTCACCGAACCGGAGCAGAAGAGCCAACGTATGAAAACGCATTATGGAAATGTGAAGAATCATTCACTTCACATAAAAGCTGAGCACAGAAAAATGAGAATGGAGGAAGAGGGTAGAAATGAAGACTCTGCAACCTTAGATTAGTCACAATCATGCAGTTCTTGGATGCCGAGATCAAAATCTGATTGAAAACTGAGTCAAATCTCAAAGAATCAAAGGCAGGCCACTGTGAGTCTCAGAGTTTACCAGCACAGCAAGTCACCTAATCCCGAGAAGCCCTTTAGTTGGAGAGCTGACAATGCACAGAATGGTACAGCATCCCCTACGCAACTCTCAGAGAAACCAGAAGCAGAGGGCAGATACAGTTCAAGGTGGTGTAGCCATGACATCCCATCATCAGAGGGCACCGTAACTACAGCAAGAGACACACCGCTGTTGAGGGGGCACGTCTGAATTCTGTGGGTCGCATGGTGAGGGGGCTGGGGCAACTCTCTTGTTTGGAAAGGTTTGGCCAGCAGCGCTACCCAACCGGTATGTCCAGTCCCAGAATGTGCAGCAGGCAATAGGTGAACAAGCCCTTGACAGGGGCAATGCCAACTTCTTGAACAAGGCACTCAGGGAGTGGCTGGATATGGTACATTTTTTTAGCTTTTGTACAACTGGAAATTTTCTGAAATTCTGCACTATGTTCTCTCTTGTTTTTATATGTGGCCAGGACAGGCTGGAAGGCTGCACAAGAAACAGCGGAGATAACCTGCGATGCTGGTCAGATCTGATCATGCAGCCCTGCTCTGCAGAGGCTCTGGAGGACTCCTTGGCTCTGCAGACAAGCTGAGGCTCTTCTGCAGCTAACCCCACAGCTGAGCCTGCAGACAAAGCCTCTGGAAATGCTGGTTAAGGGGACCAAGCTGTCCAGCTGTACGGAGGCAAACCGCCCTGCAGTTAGCCTCAATGGGGATACTTCTGTTCTTTTCTTTTCTTGCCCACCTTCTGCCACGTCCTGTGTAGTGGGTTCCAACATGTTCTCCCTGAATCCTTGCCATGTGGTAGTGACTATGCAAGTGCCGGCTGTCTCTGATCTAAAGTGATGTAGCAACTCTGCTGACTCATTGGGTTGGTTTGGTGGGTCCGTCTTGAGCCTCTTGGTGCTGTGTGCCAGGGCAGCATCGTGGCTTGCAAGGTCTTGAGAAGAGGGTTAGAGATGGACTTTTAAGACCTCCTTACTCTGACACTCAAGGAAGGGCCAGACCCTCTTCTTTGGACTGTTTCCCAGTACAAAGGATTTGTGCCTCATTGGGAGCACATGGACATTTCATACATTTTCCACCCCATTTTTTTTTGTTAGTTTGGAGTGAGTTTGGAGACCAAGGTGGCTGCAGCAGGTGGAACCCATTGTTGAACAAACTTGCTTCTTTTCTCTGGGGTTTGGGAACATTTAGTGATTAGAGGGAAAGCTTCATCTGGAGGAAGGTCTAGTGGTGCTGTGGTTTTAATGCATTTCCCTTAGTGTGTCCCTTGTTCTCCTTTCTCTTAGTCCCAGCCTTACTCTTGGCCTTAATTTTTCAGGCAAGACAGCAATTTCCACTGCAAATGGGGATACTGCTCCTGCTTTTTTTTTGTTTTAATTCTTCACCTCTGCCCAGGCCATGGTAAATGTAAATGCAAATCATATTTAAATGCTCTTTTGCACTAGGTGGTCGCAGAGTGCACGGAAGTGTCCAACTGGGCCTGAGGGTGGTGGAGGCAGAGGACAGCACCCCTAGCGGCAGAGGGGGGCGCTAGTCCTCTTTGTGGAGGACTGCGTTGCTGGAGGCCACAATCTCTTCTCTTTCTGGTCATGTTGGGGCAAGGCCAGAACAGGCTGGGAAGGTGGCAGGAGACGCTGGGGAAAGGAGGAGGCCAATGCTGAACTGCTGATTCAGCAGGGGGTCCTGTTCAAAATACCATGATTTAAATTTAGAGCTGCATTTTCCCAGAAGAAGCCCAGAGGAGAAAACCATGGCCTGAAGCTAAATCTTCCCTATGTATGTCCAGAGTGCGGTGCTGACTGTTCAGGGGATGCAAGTGTTCAGCGAGATGAAGAGAGCTAACGGGAATATTTTCCCTTTTTTCATTTCATTCAGGTCCTCAAATGTCATGTCCTTGTGCATTCTCCAAGCACAGAGCATTCAAATGAGCTGAGAAGCAGAACGTATGACTCGAGTTGGGTGGTCATATTAGTGCTGCTTTGATGACTGTGCTTCATAGAGTCATAAAGAAAACAGAGGTGGATTTGCTTTAGGCTGTGCTTTGCCACTCTGAGCTTTGAATTTTGACTTTGTGCCACTGAGTTGCTTTTATTCCTGCTGCAGCCAGAGAGATGTACAAAGATAAAAGTCATCCAGATGATAGAGAGAAGAGAAGGGGTGTCACTTGGTGGTTTGTGAAAGCTATCCAGGCAAAGCAGGTCGCAGAACTATGCAGTACCCTCAGGGAACAAGGTGGATTTTTTCTGTTACTTACTAGGTGACCCAGTTTGTTATAGTTTTTAACATAATATTGTAACTTTCTTTTACATGACTGGATGGAGGAAATCAACAACTTTGTTACAAAACTACATAAAAAAAGGCTCTATGACCCCAAAAGACAGTGACATATATGTATTTTTAAGTAGGAGGGAGGATCAATTTCCCACTATTTTTTTTTGCTATGACAAACTTTTCCTGCACCTGGGGAGAAATAACCCCAGACACCAGCACAGGCTGGGGACTGATCTACTGGAGAGCAGCTCTGCTGAGAGAGACCTGGGCGTCATGGTGGACGACAGGTTGACC
>JAWLRI010000912.1:348611-362512 GCA_034781795.1 Crypturellus tataupa | reverse complement strand
AGGGGGGTTGGACTAGATGACCTCTAGAGGTCCCTTCCAACCTTAGGCATTCTATGATTCTATGATTCTATGAAACTTATATCTATTTTATAGATATAAATTGTCTATTAAATTGGTCCAGAAACATATTAAACTAAACAACAATTCAGCAGACAGAACAAGAATAAAGTAACCACAATATGCTTTGCAGATACTATACTTGTGATGAATATGGAAGCCAGAGCTAGTTTGGTGCAAGCTCACAGGCTTTCCAGCTTTTTAAGGTTAGAGCCTCAAATTAAAAAACATACCCTTCATAGGCTGTGTAAATATTGCATTTTACATGGATCCATTTCCAAAACCTTCTATTTCTAAGCCTTCCAGAACTTCTCTATTGCTTGCAATGCCTATTTTGGGGTACTTATGCTGGTAGAGAGCATTGACTCAGTAGCAATCTGCATTCACAAGTCATAACAAGGCCTGTTGGAAATATATTTCAGGGCAAAATTGTCTGAAATAGACCACAGATAAACTGTCATCAGGCATTAGTGTACCTAAGGATACATCCTATCCTGAACACGGAGGAGAGATTTACCCAGACTTCACAGGTAGGCTGTCACAAACATACCCATTTTTGCCTGAAGCAAGAACGAAAGATTTCTGGGTTATCTGCTCCACACAGGGCTCTCAAAAATGTGGATGAAAATGTCTCTGTAATGCAAGAAAATTACCTCAGAAATGAGCATAGGAGAGATTGAACTGCTGTCTCATCAGTGTGCAGCAGAGGTGAAATTCAGAGTGGGAAAATGTTTGCAAAAATGCATGCAAGAAAAATGGAAAAGAGAACAATAATATGCCCTCAGTGATCTTTGTATACCCATGCTTGTCCAGTGGTGTTAATGAATACTGCAGAAAATTACTTTCCCAGGTTTAACAGAAATTTTGCTTGAACAAGGCACACAAAGTAAACTAGTGCTCTTCTGGACAGTATGTGCTGTGTTACGTGCACTGAAATAACTTGCCTCAGGGGAAAACAGAACTGACATGGGTTTTCTGGTGATAACACAGCTTAAAAATGATTGTATTTATTAACAAGTCACTTTAAACAATGATTTACTAACAAATTACTGGGACTTTGGTTACACTTCTGTGCATATTTAATTTATGACAGGCAACTGATAGGTATCAGGACTTGGTTGTTATATAGTAGAAAGCAGAGAGTATATTTCTACTGAGATGGTAGCACTAGATAAAAAAAATCCCACCTAAAGTCAAATTTAACACTGTAATACCTTCTCCACTATCTCTCCTTCTTGACCTAGTTTCATCAGAGATTGCCCTCTTTCCCACAGTCTTGTAGAAAAGCAAAAATGAACATTTTTTATTTTCTTTTGAATTAATTTTCCCCATCTGTGAATAAACAGTTGTCATCAGCATCAGCCTCCTTTCATATGTGGATGTGCGAGATGGTAAGTCTGTTTCCCTGCTCTGGTTACATCCCAGGTTGAATTCTGCACCTAGAGAGCAGCACGCTCCTGGGCTGGGGGTCCACCCAAGTTCCAGGTTCTCTTTGGTCACCTGCTCCTGCTCTGTTGTCACCAGCATGTTCCTGTTCCCACCTTTAGCCAGAGGCCTGTCTGGCTACCACCAGAAGTGGGGCTGCAAAGGCGGCAACCTGAGGAGCTTGAACTAGCGCGATTCCTCAGTACCTCAAGCACTCAAGATTTAACATGCCTTTTCCCAGGCTGCATGCAGCCTTGCTACCAGCTCTGCTCCTTTTATGACCCATGACAGCCAAAACAAGTAGGCACCACTTTTCTGAAGTGTTTCTAAATACAGACACCCTTACTTGAGGCAATACGAGAGGCATCCCACTCGACAAGAAACACCTGTACACCATTTTCCATGCTCTCCAGGGAAGCAGGCGGGGAGTGTATCTCTGTGTTATGCTGTCTGACGTAATTGCCCATCCTTTGCAGCAGTGGCAAAGCACACATTCACATCATGTGTCTTCTCTTGGGCCCCTTCAGAGCCAGGAGAGCCAGATCAAGAGCAGCAGTGAACTGTGTGCCTCCCCTCCCTGAGCTCCATAGCCCACCTTGGGAGAGATACGACGGGGTAAGAGTGAACTGGGCTTGGATATCTCTATGTCTATGGCAGTAGGGCTGTCCCGTCCTCAAACGCCTCCTTGCAGGTTCCTTACTGCCTTGATTCTCTGTTTATATACGGTCAGGTTCATCTTTAGTGTTTCAATAGCTATCTCGGGCTGTTCTTTCAGTAGGAGATTTGATCCCAAAAGATTCATTCTTTTACAGCTTCCCTTACTTTTATTAGCAATTTGGAGAGCTGCACTCTTTTAAGAGGTGGCTAGATAATTGGTTTTAGCAGGAGTAGAAATAATAGGAATAGATAGATAGTTAACATGAACAGAAGTGATGAGCCTTCCTCAGTCTTTCATTCTTATCCCCGAGTCAGCACCCAGTCAGTGTTTGACCAGTGGAAGTAAAAAAAAATGAGGAAAGTTACCAGTTCCCTGGAGCTTGATAATTAACATATGTTAGAAATCCAGATCTAAAAAACATTTAAAACACAGACTCCCTAAATTGTCCTTAGTCCAAGTGACATTTGTATGTGTTAAAGGAAAGAAAAGTGGTGAAAGATGTGGAATGGATAGAAAGAATGCTGATGAGAGCAGGTACGTTGATAGGATTTAAGTTACATGTATTTCTGTTTTTGACAGTGGAACAGTGATTTTTTAAAAAGTTTTTCTACTCAGTGAAAAATAAAGGTCCTCTCTGTGAACATACTAAAATCAAGCCCCAACTTTCTTGGTTTTCCAAGTCTGTTGGTAGTCATGCAGGTCATAGCAACACAAGAGATGAGAATAATTGATTTTACAGTCTGTTCCCTGGAGTCAGTCATTTTCATCAGTCAGCAGGTGAGTAAGTGCTTGCTGCTTCAAACTGATTCCAGCTCAGGGCATGTGACATCTGTATCTAAGGGGTCTTGTAACACACTAAGTCTTTTAATTGCAATTCATGAGGCATTTCTCTTGCATGGCTCATCTAAATCCTCCATGCCTATGCAGATTCAGCTGTATTCCTGCACTGAAATTTTCTATTCATTCTGCCTCCACTAAAAGCTTGTGTAAATCCTTGCCTTTCCAGATGGCACAGGTTCTATAGCTACCAATTATTACACATTACATGTTACAATTGTTCATACTCAGCTCAGTCCAAAACGTGCCTTGTTCCAGATGTGGCAAACCAGAGACTTGAAGCATGTGAATACTGGGATCTGGAAGATCTCTGACTACTAGAATTCTTAATTGGTTGTCGGAAAAAGAGAGAAATATAAGCAACTTAAATGCAGGGCTTTCCAGCTACGACATACGCTATGATAATTACTTAGTGATTCTGAAGGTCAGAAAATAAAGAAGCAAAACACATGCTAAATCTCTATTCTTGCAAATTGCCTCCATAAGTTCAGTTTAAATTGAAATTCCTAGCTTTATATACTTCAGTATTTTGGTAAACATTTTAAATAAGGACTATTTTCTCTTTTTGTTGTTGCTGTTGTTGTTGTTCTTGGCAAATAGCTGTAGTGTTTAGGTGGTGTAACAACAATGGACTGGAGACAATTCCAGAGTGATACTCTTAAATCTGCAAAATTATGGTGGGAGTCACTGCTTCAGGTCAAGTAGCTTCTGGTAATGAATGTCCAGATGGAAATGTATATCCTACAGTCAAAGTGAGTGTCTCCACAGAGAGGTTTGTATCAGGGAAACTTTTGCAACCTGCTGCAGAATGATGTCTAGGGCTCAGGAAGAGTGAGCAAAGCTGCATGGAGTGGGAAGAAAGACATGGAGCTAGTGATGGGGGAAAAGGTAGGTGGAGCCAAGGAAGCAATTTGGAGTCTTGGAAGTTTTGGAGCCTAAAGCTGAATTCCTTCTCTGCTTGGGGGGCTTTGAAATCGCGTTGTCAGTTTTAAGCCAGAAGCATCAACAGTTTAATGTTTGGAAAAACAGGAGATGTAATTCTAAATGCCTGTGCTTGGAAGAGGACTTGAACATTGTTGACACTGAGCTTTCCTGTAAGTAGTGCCTGGGGAGCTTAGCCTTCTTTAAAGGCTAGAACAAAAATTTAAGGTGAAGAGAATTACTTCCAAGAAATCAAATTTACTGTGGAACTGACCTGTGACCACTTCCCAGGAGCCAAAGGTTTCTGTTTCCTTGTTTGCTTTAAATTCTCTTTTTGAACTATCTTAAATTTACTGAAGATAAATACTCTCCTGCATTGGTAATCAAGTGTAGAGTTACTCGTGGAAATGGCTGGATTACAATCCCTGCTTTCTTCCCATTACCACTGACATGTGTAGTGTGTGTTCCAAGTCACGTGCTGTAAAAATGGTTGCATAGGTCTTCCCACTATTCTCCAGTCCCTTTAGATTAGAACTGTATTTATCACTGGTAGACACTGAGCTTTTGTAGAAAGTCTGATCAGGTGTGATGTTAAATTAGTTTAAGTAAAATTTTTTGCTCCTTATTTCCATGCTAATTTATGTCCTTTGATCTTCTGGATCCCTGATCGCATCCTGTCGTTCCTTAGCTAAATCCATTTTACACATAGACCTGATAAAATATTTCGTTCCCAGATGCATTCGCAATTAGAGTTGGACAGAAATTTCCTGACAAAGCAAGTCTTTGTTGGAAAATGCTAATTTGTAAAAATCTAAATGCCTTACAGATGTGTCTCCTCTTTGATGCATTTTCAGTGAATCACAGGAAAGGTCCGTTTTTGGAGATTTGCTCCAGGCTGAATTGTCATGAGTCTGAAAGTTCTGCAAAACCTGTCTTGAGATACATTAGCAGCCTGACGAGTCTTGGGGAGCCAGGACTAGCTAGAGTGATGACCAACTTTTAAGTTTGAGACCAGAGTGCTTCAGGATTGTGAATATGATGGTATTTTTCAAAATTTGAAAATTTTCACATTCCAAATGCAATCACATGCCTTGATGTGAAATAGAAGAACATCTATGGTCAGGTCAGGAGTATTCATAGTAGCTTTTGCCAGTTATGCAGAATGTGGTCATGCAGATTTGAAAAATTAAATTCAACAGACTGAAGACAGGAATAAACCAGCATATATTTTTGCCACAGATAGCAAGAAAATAACATCATGTTTTCATGTTTTGGGGTACAGAGTCCTAGGGGCTGAAAGCCTTTGTTTATCCAAAAGTCAGGCAAAATGCAGGAAGTCTATTTAGACAGTGATACTGCCCAGCATGGGCAACTGCCTTTGGCTATGTTTGAGAGGGTCTGAAAATGACAGCGAGTTCATTCTCTATATCCATTAAATCTTTAACCTTTCTGTCTATTCTTAACTGGAGTTGGTGAAGCAGGAAGTGGGAATATTTTAATAGGCTGGAAATGCTCTCTTCATGAATTATTTTTCTCTGAGTGTATGAAGTGCAGCACTATATGGACACATTATGTTCTCATGGTCTGCCTCATTTAAAAAAATATTCATACCAGGCACGGTCACTGATCTTTAAACGGTTTCTTTATTATTTTTCTTTTGCTGTTGTGCCTCTGCGGGGTCTACAAAGAAAAAAATGAGTAGATCAGCAGAATGCAACTGCTATTGCAGAGCCTTTGTATAGACGTGTATGGCAGTATAAATATGAACAATATTTCACTGAATCCCATCCCTCATTATTTTGGGGCCATTTCCTCAGCAGGCTGTCACACAATACTAAGGACAAGTCGGATTCACAACTACTTGAATGAAGCAGAGAATAAAAGACCATATTCTTCTTTGTGGAAAGAAAACCTGCCTAGGCCCAAATAGAAGGAAATCACCACAAATGTATCTTATATCTACCTGTCTAAACAGACCTATTCATGGTGGTACAATATACTTTCCAGTCCTCAGGTTGTCTCTTGGCAACCCCCCTGCCCACCTCCCTGTCTTTTTTTTTTTTAAATTAGCCCATCATAATAAGCACACCAGGGACAGATTTTGTTGACTCATTTCTTTAAAGCTATCTTATAAATATGCAGTAAGAGTGCTTGCGAGATTTCATAGCTAGCTTAAAGACCCAGTCAGTTTTTAGTTATATCTCTACCTAATGCTTGATAGAATCACAGAAGGACACTAAAAAAATCCCATAATCCTATTACATTTGAAAAGTCTATTATTTGAATCCTTCCATGGCAGCGGGACTTGCTGCTTGTTGCAAGAGCAGCAGAGGAACCGTGCCTGGCCCCCGTGCCCTGGCCACAGAGGAGGGATTCCTAAATACGGGGGCAATTTTAAATCCCATAAAACAGGTCGAGGCGAGATTACTGTCTCAGCAGAGGGGCGTCAAGGGAGCCCTATCCCCAGTTAAAAGGACATTTCAGAGGTCCTGATACAACTGATTCTGGAGTGGCAGGCAACTGACTTCAAACTGGGGACCTCTTTCACTGATGAACCTTATTATTTACCGTTATCCTAGGAATCTGGTGATTTAAATACCTGAGTGGGACAGGCAAGATACAATAATGAGATTAGATCTCTGAAATGATTTGCACTCCAATGGATTTTAATCTTAAAAATGCTGCCCCTGAATACAGCACTTTAAACAGACCCTGCAAAAAGCAACTTATCTTTTGTAAATTGTTTTTCTGTGAATGCTTGAAAATCTTTTTTTTTTTTTTTTTAAACTCTTTCACAGAAAAAAAAGTTATTTTTCTTTCTTGCAAAATGGTTAATCTATGAAAATGAAAAAAAGAAAAGATTTTCCTACTGGATCTATTTTTTATTCCTGAAATACTGACTGCTGCCATTTCTTGGAAAAAAAAAAAAAAAAGACAGCATAATATATTCTTACAGGTACACTGTGACAATTCTGCTAAATGCAAGAGGTTTAAGTGCCTTTCTAGTTTTTGCTGATTCAAATTGTATACTAACTAAACACACTCTTTCTCTAGCTGTGCCATTCCTATTCTGTACACATTAATTTTATGTCACCTGTCCTTGAGCAATTAGGTGCTTACGACTTTTCACATTATAAAGATTATAAATCAGTATTGTTAATGTCTTTATTTTTGCAAAATATTGCTGTCTCATTTGAAATCATCTCTGTTTTTTTCCCCGTATGGAAAAAGCTGAGAAAAATCATAAATGTGCATACCTCCACACACCCATGCACTGCCATTCCCCTCCAGAATATCACAGATGTCATTCAATTCAGTGTATTACATGGTCCAGATTAGGTGTCATAACCAATATTATGTATAACTGCTTCACACATTGCTCACATTTTTACATATGATGCTCAGTTAATATCTCTATCTAAGCAATGCCTTTCTCTTATGTAGATTAGAGAGGACTCGGTATCAGGAATACAGAGTCTGGCAGTAAATGGGAGGGCTCCCTGCAGAGCTGACCCAAGAGTCCCAGACACACAGCTGAGATGGCATGGAGGTAAAGCTGGATTCAGACACCCAGACCCTTGATTTTGGGAATTTCTGCACAGCTGTGAGCTGAGAGGCCTGTGCTCTTGCCAGTCCCTGTGCAAAAGGCTTGTGGGCACAACTTGTGGGTATTGGAGCTTTCTGTGTGACTGTATTGCTGGTGCTATTGTAGTCGCGTGGTTTCTCATTCGGAGGTGGCTTTGGTCCAGGCAAATCAGCGCGTAGGGTGAGAGCTAAATTTATCCTTACCAGTTTTTGCAAAGATGTGGCAAGTGCTGCTCCTCTGGAAGATTCGGGAATAGCAGAATGTGGTATAAAGCCTAGAAAATACAGTATTTACACATAGGCAGCAAGTTCACTGTTCCTTTAGGTGGGCTTGCAGAGTAACATGAAGATGCAATTTTGGGACTTTTTTGTCTTTCCCTTTCTGTTGAGCAGAGCTCCTGTGAACAAGGTGTGTTTCAAATGCTGTTAATTAAAGACTGCTCTGTTTGCAATTCCATGTGGAATTGTCCGTGATTGCAAGTAGTCTAAAGAAAAACAATGCCCAGAATTTATCCTTCACTACTGTTACTGCTTTAAACATCATGTTCTCCTGTGGTATCCAACAGCAAGAGAAAGGAGGAAGTCATGCTATTGTTGCTACAGTTGTTTGAAAATTATCCTTTTTCCAATGAAATGTCGTGATGCTAGCAAATTGCTGGGATTGAATCTTGCCAAAAATAAAACGCTGAAAAATCATAATATTTTGGATTTCTGTGGCATCACGAACAAGAAAAGCCTTTCAGCCAGGAAGCCAACAAGCACAACACTCTCCCATCCCTTTGATTTTTGGCAACCCATCAAATCCATCTCTTTTTCTGATTAAAAAACATTTTTTATTATTACTAATGTACTTAGTACATTAGTACTGAAAAAAAAAAGGAAAGTTTATTTTTCAAAAAGGTCTGTTTTGTTGAAAAGCTCTTTTCTGTTGAAAACCATTTCAGCAGAACAGTTTCAACAAGCTCTTGTTGCTTCTAAACCCAGGCTTCCTGTGTAGTAACACATTGTGCTTTTGGCAAGCTCCTCTAAGTAACTGCCTGTAGCATATTTAGTGTCATCTGTTCCTTTTTCCTTTGCTAACACATGGGCTTTGTACCTTATACCTTCGTATCCTTGGATTGCTGTTGCTTTTATTGTTTTTAAAAACAAAACTCCACTAGGAGCTTAAAGATTCCATAATAAAATTTCATTTTTGACTAAACCTTGCTGCAGATTTAACCTAATAATGCAATAAAAACAGTGTGGGTATTGCTGAGATATTTGGCAATTACTGCAAGGTGGTGAGCTATTTTGTTTTCAGTGAAGGTCACAGGATGAGGGTGCTAAATACTTGGCTCCTTAGGCCCATGCTACATATGACTGTGAACATTTGTTTCCATAATCCTGGTAAAAAAAATATCATTATTATTCCTTGATGTAGAAAGAGAGGTACAAGCGCAAACCGAATTTGCTTGCACAGAGAAGCCAGGTTGGAATTTTTTACAATTTTTGTTGGTAAAGGTCAGCAGGAAAATACGACTCCCAGACAGAAGCAGGTATGGTTGGGCTGTAATTTATTATAGGACTGTTTCAGAATTACACTACCTTCCATATATCCTTTAAGGTAGTGACGTTGGCACTTTCCTAGGGCTGGGATTGTGTTTGAAGAGAAATCTAAGAGACCTGAAGGTCACAAGGTGGGGGATTCGTCTAATCAAACACAAGTGCTTACCCTGTTCTAGATGGTGTTTGCCTGTCTCTGTCAGCTCCTTTGCAGTCAGCAAAGAGAAATAGGCTTTCCCAGGCTGTGAATCATCCCGTCCGAAAGTAGCTGTTTTCTTCAGTCAGAGGAATCTTGTCCTAGAAGGACTGTCTAGAAAGGGTATTTGGGTCAGACATGAGTGTCTGTTTTGTGGCTTTCTTTGGCTCTAAGAGACTAATCCCAGTGGGTCTTAGCCTGAACTTTGGTTGGAAGAGGAGGAGGAACCTGCATGCCTTGTGCTAGAGCCATGTGGGCATTATCTCCCTGCTGATGATCTTCAGGGATTATATTCTGGCTAGTTCAAGATAATGACAAAAGCAAGATAGCTGAGAGACTTTAAAAAGGACTTTTTTTTGGGAGGGTGAAGGGGGCAGAGCACTCAGTTTCTAAGCCTATATGTTCTGCAATCAAATTTATAGAGGTTTTGTAGTACTACTTTCTTGAAGAGTTGGTAAATGGAAAGGGAGACTCAGTGTTATTATTGGTCTTCTGTTGAAAGCATGGCACAGCTATCAGGCTACAGGATGTTATTTTAGCAAAAGAAAATCCATATCCCAAAGAGTTTAACAATAAGAATTCAAACTGGACCATTTTCCTGGGACATTACTTTGTCTTTTATATCATATATAAAACTGAAGTGCAAACTAAATTCATTTGTACTGTAACTCCATCAATACTACCTCAGCCTTGATTTCATATTCCTGCCTTAACTAAAATTTTGGGTGACATCAGAGTGTTACATCAGAGATGAACTTCATGCAAAATTGCTTTTCAAGGATCATTTGTCCTTAATGTGCTTGTATAGGTGTAAAAGACCAGGAGAAAACCTATTAAATGTGCACTGTCCTTATGATATAAAGGTAGTTAAAGTTTGTAAAAAGCTCAATTCCTTCTTCTTCAATTAATGAGAACGAAGCTGTGTGTGCTCAAGGAATTTCTCATCTCTTTGCTGGCTTCTTCCAGGTATTGTGCATGTCCTACTTCCAACAAATGCTAGCATTGCACAGTTTTTAGGATGTATAGTTTACGAAAAGAGGTCAAAAATTCTTGCAGAGCCGATGGGAGCACTGTAACCGTAAGCAGCTCCACTTGCATGTATTAAGAGCTGTATACTCCTTACTTGACAAAAACAAGAAAATCATCGTATGTTACATTTTATTCACAGATTATCAGCCTTAGTCCTTTACGCAAATATCTCAGGTGACCTGGCTAAAAGTCTGTCTTTGTGCCTATCATGGGTCTTTACATTTCACCCCACAAATCTGAAGACTTCAGTTAGATTAAAGCACTGTAGCCCTCATGAGACTATTTTTTTTTTGTGCCACAGGTAGAAAACAGCAGAGAACAGAGTTTAAGAGAGCCTGAAATCCCTACAGTGATAGGAAATTGGATGAGTCTGACATAGTCAGTGGGACAGTGACATGGAAAGCCTCTTTGGGTTCTTTAGAGACTTACTGGAGATTGCTTTTCAACCACAACCAAGTCAATCAATTTGAACTCCCAAATATCAGAATGTATAGTAACAGAATGATGATTTGATGTTCCTTAGAGTCCTCATTTATCATGCCTGTCTTCTCTCTATTTTCTCTGGTGGCACAAAGGCCAGTGCAGGACATTCTCTACCATCCTCATCCACTCCCAAATATGTCCTGCCAGTTGTGCCTTGGAAGAATATTGATCTTTTTTAGTCCTGATGTACCTAAATGGGATACAATATTTAATTAAATATAACAATGGCTTTAATATTCTGCAAATGCTGAATACAAAGCATGAATGACACTTCATCATATACCTGGACCTTTGCTATGGGTAGCTTCCATTCTGGTCTCCAGAAGTATGTTTACTACTTTAATACTGCATCCTGCAGGCTGTGATTTGAAAACTTGTGTTGAAGTTCTTAGCCCCTGCTGAGTGATACCAAGCTCAAACAACAGGGCTGAATTTGACTGTCCCTCCCTGTCTTGCTCCCTGTTTATGTACTATGCTGGGACAATTCAGAATGGCAAACAATAACTTTAGTGTCTGTTTTCCAACACTGTTTTTTTAGTTGAAGTATGGGGATGAACTTAATTTCACAGTTGAGGAAGGACCACCCCGGACATTGAGCACATTTTGTTTCAACCTTTGTTTCAACACATAATATGGAAAAACAACACATCTCTGTTAAAGGTAAATTGTTATTTCTACATTATATCTCAGTGCTAGGAGCCAGATCATATTTCAAAGTAGAATTTGCCTGATCTCACCTCTAGTCAATAGATCTTACAGTTCCTTTGTCAGTATGTCGGAAAAGCTGCCCTCTGCCAGCTCTATTCTTTCTTTGTCCCTTCAGTCCTACATTCTCTTTGTTTTGTCTTTCTTAAACTAAGTGTGGGACCCTCAAGCCTTATAATGCTAAACAGGCTCACAAGCATGCAGCTGATTTTGCTGTCCTCCCTTGAACTTGCTCCATGTCGCTGAAGGGTGAACAACAGAACTAAGCCCCATCTTCCAGTCTGACCAGCCTTCTGCAGAGTCGCAAAACCCGCTCTCTCCTGCTACTTGATGTCCCCCTCAATGTCAGGTAGTGAAGCTGTCCTCTGTGTTGCAGGTGACTTCCATGGGCCACCTCTGGATTCTGCCTTCTCATCCTGTGAGTGTGTTCAGTGTCCCACACTTTATCATATTTCAAGATATTTTTTTCAGTGCATTGGAACCATTTTGCTGTGAAATTGAGAGACTGTTGTAAGGGTGATCATCCTTGTCATCATTTGCCAATTCACAAAAATCTGTAATCTGCAAATTTCAAATTGATACTGTTGAAATACCTGATGGAAACTATCCATTTTATTGAAATAGGTAGTACACACTACCAACCCATACTTTATTTTCATCTTATATTTCTGTTCTAGTAATACAAACAATAAGCTGCAGTACTCTGATACTGACATTTGTTGTTTCCTGCATTTTTTTTAGTGCTTCATTGAAACATATTTAAGAATTGCCACTTCCAAAACTCTGAAAGGTCAGAAGCTGCAAGGTACTAAACATCCAAACTTGGAATTTGAAAAAAAAAAAAAAAAAAAAGAGAAAATTGTGTTCTTCCTGAGTAAAAGAGGAAATACAGAAACGTACCTTCTCACTCAGGACCAGCACAGCAGAAGTGAGTTGTCAGTAAATATATATTTGCCTGTAATCTATATTTTCTGTTTATACCAGTTTCTGTGCAGACTGGGGCCTGTTTTCCATTTGCTGTATGTGAGTAACTCCCATTGTTGAAAGTTAGTTGTGTCAAAGAAGAAAAAGTGTTTAGAATTTGATGATATCTGTTTTTTCCCCTAATTTTTGTTACTATGTGTGATTATTTCATGGAGTGCCATCTTTTTTATTTTTTCTACAGTGTGTCTTATGTTCTGAATAAGACCAGCTTGCAGTAATTGCAAGAAGAAAGGCACTTAAGTGTGCTATCATTTCAGGGCTCTCTGCAAGCAAACTTGCAGATCTGGGTAGTCTTTTTTTTTTTCCCTCCATTCTGCTGTTTTACTTTGTTAAAACCATGTTGATGATCCCAATGATCTCTGCTCAACTGCTGAGTTTTCAGAACAAACTGGAAGCTCGCAGCAGTCCTTCTGACCCATTTAATCAATTTTAGGTTCATAGATTTTAACACTAAATATCTTAGCACAGCCCCAGGAGAAGCTAGAAAGATTTTGTCAGCTCCAGAGGAAAGGTCTCTCTCAATACTAGAAGCCAAGAAAGGGAAGAATACACATTTCCAGTCCAGGATAATATTGCTAATCATTCAAATATTCTTTGGGCATGCATTGAAAAAGCTAAATAAATCCCAAAGCTATGTCAATACAAAATGATCAGAGCATCAGACCTTGTGACCTTTATTGACAGGGGGAATTTTGCCCTTAAAGTAATATGAACTGTGGTCCTTGTGAGATAGTTTCACCTTGGACAAGTTGATTTTGTATCAAACACTCAATGCTGTGCAGGAGAACAGCATAGAAGATGTGCTACTGCTTTTACCTTTCCTAGCATGGTCATACTTGTGCTTTCTTGTATAGAAAGAGAAAGTAATGCAAAAAAAGTGGGTAAAATTTCAATACAGCTCTCACCCTCTGCTGAGCATGCCAGCTCAGTGGCTCTGTTTCGCTCCCTGAGATGTTAAACCTCCAGATCCAGGATTTTAGCTCAAAAGGAGACTCAAGACCGTGTCTAGTAAACATGGCATTTACTGTGTACTTCACTGGATTTAATTTGGAAAAGGAACATAGCTGACTTTGTGGGCATCCCCTGAACATGACTTTTCTTTGGCTTCTTGTACAGTATCAATCATGCACGCTGGCTATACCTGCATGTGCACTCGACATGAGGGTGCATACAACTCGTCTCTTTGACGAGCTTGCCCTTGCAATTTCTTTCTGAGATATTGTTACTGCCAGTCTTCCTGAGGGAAGAAGCTACTGTGCCTTTTGTCTGCATGTGTCCGTGAGATCTGAGAAAACATAACACCAGTTCATAAAGTATTTTTTATCATTGTAAATGTTATCACAGAATCACAGAATGGTTGAGGTTGGGAGAGACCTCTAGAGATCATCTAGGCCAAATCTCATGCTCCAGCAGGGACACCCAGAGCACGTGGCACAGGGTGGCATCCAGGCGGGTTTGGAAGATCTCCAGAGAAGGAGA
>JAWLRI010000912.1:326267-348111 GCA_034781795.1 Crypturellus tataupa | reverse complement strand
ACTCCCAAATCCCTCTCTGCGGAGCTGCTTTCCAGCAGGTCAACCCCTAATCTGTACTGGTGCCTGGGGTTATTCCTGCCCAGGTGCAGGCCCCTGCACTTGTCCTTGTTGAGCCTCATGAGGTTCCTCTCTGCCCAACTCTCCAACCTGTGTAAGTCCCTCATATATATAATGTTGTGAATTTTACCTTTTGAGTATTTAGAATGGGACAAAACCTTGTCCCTCCAGTTTTTAGATTCCTAGTATGAATTTTGCCTCACTTGACATTACTCACTTTACAGCACGAATGTCTTCAACTGAGATTGTCCTCAAACTACCTTTGACTGTTGTCTGTGAAATGGGTATTCTTGGATCTTAACTCTAAAAGCTGATGTAAAGTGAACTTACCCTAATAAGTGGATATTTCTCTCCAGCAAAGGGATATTCCCATTGTGTTTCCAGAGATAACCATATTTGCATGTGAAAATGCCCACTATCTGAACAAATCTCTCCCAGAAGGGCAACCAAAGCCATTTGGCATAAAACTGTAAAATGATGAAAGATATCGAAAAGCCTTACTTTTTTTTTGTAGGTGTAGGGCTGTGTTTCAAAGCTTTGTTGGATGACTTGCTGATTCCGTATGGAGTGTAGCTCTGCACTGCAAACCTGGAGAGATGCCAGGCACCTTTGTTATCCTGTGTAGAAGTGCCTTGTTTCCTAAGCAATTCTTTATCAGAAAGAGCTGAAGGATTTTGGCAAACAGCTGTAAGAACAACTGTCTTTTGTTTCCTGTCAGTCTTCCACTCATTACAGAATGATTGAGTGCTTGCAGCCTCAGTGTCCAAACTGGCCTTTGCTAAATTCAGGCTGTTAATCAGCCACGCTTAAATTCATTGGCATGACAAGATCCTTAATGTTCCTATCCAACTGGGAGAAAGGAGAAGCTGCTAGATGTAAGAATATGGGTCTGCGCTGCCTAAGGATGTGTTGGAGTCTGTACTTCCACAGTGCTATAAGAACTGCTACTGAATGCCAACTCTTGCCAACTGTGAAATTACTATTTCTGCTTGATAATGTTTTGTTTCAAAGGAGAATTTAGAGGAAAAGGCAATAACTGAACTTTTACAACAAATGACTGGTAGAATTTTTCCCTTTGGTCCTCTGCCAACATTCCCAATTTAAAAAGCTTTAAACTTGATATAATCACAACTGGCATGCAAATTTCATTTTTTTCCCAATTCATTGAAGATGAGTTGAATTTTAAAGGAATATAGTCACAATTGGTCTGCTGAAATGGGCTATATTCCTTTCACGATATGCTTGCATATTGACATCTTTTATTTGGTAAAAGTAATGGCCATTTCAAGACTCCTTTGAATGTGAATTTAGGGTTTCCTTACAGAGTGAGACTAAGAGTCTTGGAAAATAAAATCCTCCATTTTTTCATAACTTGTTAGAGGAAGGAAAATCCTCCCACCTTAATACTTTGGCTCTGTAATTGCTTCTAGAGTAGGTAAGTTATTGTCTGCATTTTGCATTTTCTTGCTTGAAGTACAAAAGGGGACCTGGTCAGGGTGGAATTGAGAATGTATATTTCTGTCACTTAGGTCTGACTAACACCCAACTGAGCAAGATACCTAGGCCTGGGTATAATATCCAAGGCCTGTAAAGTATTGCTGAATTTAACAAACCTACTCAAATGCTTAAGTGCTTTGACTAAGGTGGGGTCCAAGGGCACGAGTTCTTTTCTACAGTGATTGATGTAAATGATTTTCTGATAAATACATTTGTTCAGTGCTTTCTAGAGATGAGTGCTCAAGTGAGGAGCGAAAGGCAAAAGACTGTTTCTTATTTTTGATTATCCAAATAATTCAGTTTCTCTGCTACTCATTATCAAAGGGAGTAATGCTAGCTGCACCTGTGGTTTTAGAAATAGGCATCCAGGGTGTATATCTAAGGCGAACTGAAACAGAATTTCTAAGAATCTTTTTGTAGTACTGATAGAGACAGTGTTTTCTTGATAATAGCAGTCCATGATACACAGTAAGGAAGCTCTAGATTGAACAAAAAATAATAAGACTGGAATCATCTGTCCTGTATTTAAGGGAACTGATGGCATTAATCCTGATGTCCAAATGTCTACAGTTTCATTATTTTTGCTTTGTATAGACTTAGCCTGTATTTCACAAACTGTCTGTGGATCAGCCTAGGTAGGCATAAGACCTGGCCTGATGAAAATATTTGCTATTCTTTATGACACTTCTTCCATCTCTTTTTTTATCATGAAATACTTTTATACAGATTATTCCTCATCCTGCCTTTGAATAAGGTTCTGTAATGCAGTTTAACCTCTGTTGTCAAGAAGTTAGACAGCCCTGCTCTAACATATAGAACTGTAATCACCAGAGTCACATCATATGAGTGACAGATGGGAGTTACTTAAAGACTATAAAGGAACAGATTACTGAGATTTTGGGAAGTCCAATATGTCTTAGAGGGAATGGATATATGAGAGGGATTTGTGAAATACATGTTATTTTCAATTTTGTTCTTATTCTCCCGTGGGAGCAAGAAGATATTGCATAGTGTCTTGACTGATAGGTTTGGAAAGAGAAATGGTCAGAAATTTTGCTTTAGTAAACCGCTTATGAAAGGGTTTCCCCCCAAGGGAATGGATTTATCCTGAAAGTGTTTTCAGGGCTAGTGCTCCAGGCGATGAGGAGGGTGAGATCGAGGTGAGAGGAAGGACTGGTGGTGGGTACCCTCAGCACTACCCTGAGTTCCTGCCACTAGCTTGCACCAGTACAGCAAGACCCAAGGATTGCAGCCGCTTCTTGCCATGGTATGACATAGCATGGTTTATGGTGGCAAAGCATGACAAAATGCTTATCTTTTTTATTTTTTTTTCAGTTTGCAGTGTTCTAGTACATTATCATACAGCTATAATTGCATGATTCTACTATTTTTGTTAGGATCTCTGCCTCAGTCAGCATGTAGGATGGAGCTGCCCTAGAATTCAGCCTAGTAGGTTAAGAACGTTGCCTGTAGAGCTTGTCAAAGCTGAAAATGTATAGCAGTTGAGGCAAGAGTCTACATGAAGAAATGGAACTGTCTTGATATGAAGCTGATGGTATACTGTCATAGAGAAATGGATTTTCAGCATCTGCCAATGATTTCCTCTACAGTGATGGGAAAGCCATTTAAATCAAGATTGTCACACTGTCCGCTACTTGGACAGTTTTCATCTCCCAGATTTTTGCTGTTAATGATCCCTGATTTACAGATGTTTTTGACACATGCTCCACCTAAGCTCACTGGAACATGTCTTTAAAGGAGGATTCTAGGACCATAACAAGTACTCTGTAACTCTAAGGACTGTGAAAAGTCATGTGAAACTCAAGTCAACTTCCAGTTTACAACTTCCATTTTCACCTTTTCCCCCATTTCATCTCCCTGGAGCACTGTGAAATAGAAATTCATATTTGCAAAGCCCTCACAGTAGAACAGTGTGCAACATAAGATCATAGACATTGTAGCTGTTAATCTTCATTGCATGCTTAAGTACCATAGAGTGTAAAGTCAAGAATCAAAATCCAGGCTAGAGTGACCAAGAAAGCAAATAATGGCATAAATGGTATTTTACCTTTTGGCCACATGTTGTGGTACAGCCAAAGGCAACAGTGACTGAAAGTCATTACTGTTTAACAACTGCTCCACAGGCTTTGTAAAATGAGCACATAATTATCCTCAGTCTTTTTTTTTTTTTTTTTTGTTATGGACAGGTGTCCATACCATGATTAGCACTGATTGGCAATGTTGTTGGCTGTAACAGCAGGAAAGCTAGGGGAGGAATGAGTGTGGAGGGGAATGACTTTCTCATCCCCAAAGCAATATGCTTGAGTGTCCTGTCTGTGCTGGGAACAGAATGTAAGTTTTATGGCTCTCCAAATACATCATTATTTTCTAGATGTCAAGTTCTTGTAAGAAAGGGAAACACCGACTGACTCAAAATAGAATTGAAGATGACAATGGAGGAAGGCCTAATTTAGGAAATTTGAAACCTATGCCTTGATAAGTGTGCGTTTGGTTTAAATTGGTTGGCAAGAAACTTTGATTGTACAGAGAAAGTGCTTTTAGAATACAGTTGTATTCTCGGTTGTCCCGAGAAGAAATGTGAGGTCCCTTTTCACTAATGAAGAAGGGACTGGGAGGCACATTGTGTGTCCAACTTCATGACAAAACCATGTGTTTGTTTCATAACTAAAACACTTTGGTCCACTGGCTGGGTCTGGCTTCATATCTACAGATCTGTTGGAATTATAGAGAACTATTAGTAGTTATGGGTCTATCTAGAACATTACTGGGGTGAATGTGGTATGCGTGTATGGTCCCATTAATAGGAAAGTGTCATGGCAACCAGTGCAAAATGGTGTATTCAAGAAGTTATCATCTAATTCATTCTTTCTAGAAATCTGGATTCTCATGTCCCATTGTATCCTAGCCTTTATTTCTTCCCCAGATACCTTCATGTTGTTACCTTTTCTTTTTAATTTTGTGTTGCTAAAGCAAGACTGCTTCATACCTGTCAGTCCTGCTAACCTACAAGCAATCATCTTTGCCACAGCATTCAAACTGTGGTCTCTACCTGAAGCAGAGGCTGGTAAGTATGGGGGTAAGTATGTTAGGTACAGTGGAAGTTTGTACACATTTGTAGATATACGGCAGTTAGTAGCATAAGCTTCTTGGCTCTCTGACACAGCAAAGTGAAGCATGTGCCTTAGAAGGATGTGAGAAAAGCAAAAGAAAAGATCAGGATTGTATGTGAGGAGAAAAAGTTCATTACTAGGCAGTAAATGTAGGTGGCTGAAGGAGAGCTGAGTAGGTGTGGGAGGGTAAGGCACTGGTGTGCTATAGTGCGGGAAAAGAGAGGTTGCATGCATTGATTCTTGGTATATTGTTGCATTTTTCCTCAGTGGCTTATCAGCATGGAGCCGATTGTATCCTGCATAATGGCCATACTCTCAATATGATCAATAAAGACTCATCACACAGCTGGCAGTATTGAACATCGTTTCTGTTTCAGCCTGCAGCATTTATTCTCTCTTTTGTTGGTTATCCCACCTTATGTGTTCTGATGACATGGCATTAGTAAGTTCTGTTAGTTTATGAGATAAAAAGCTTATCTCTACACACACAAAGGAGCTCAGAGGAACCATGGCAGGTGGAGGAACCTGAACAATAACACCCTGACCTGGTTTCTCCCTGGGCTCTCACAGGAGGGCAAACAGCTCTGTGCTCCAGGGGTGAAACCCACCACAATGAGTCAGAAGAGGGACTTTCTGGCGCCCTTTACAGATTGAAGGGTTATGAGACTTGTTATGGGACAGAGGGATTATGCTAGACTTTTCTGGGATGTTTGGAGAAGGAAGCAAAGGTGAGGAGAGGAACGATCAAAGTGATTTTGAGAGGAATAAGAATGAGAAAATAGAGGGGTGAAGGGGTAAAAGGATAAAAATGCATAAAAGGGGTGCTGTTCAGTACAATTGTCTGACCATGCCCTATACCTAATAATTTCACTGTCTTGTCTTCTTATTAAACTCTATTTCTAACAATTTTCCTGTGTGAGAATCTCTAGTTTTTGTGCATGTGTGTGTGTCAAAGCGTAAATGCCAGGACGTGGAGTCATACCATAGATTAGAGAGACCTGTGTCTGTGGGACCAGCAACTAGAGCAAATGAGGTGCGTATGTCAGTATGTGATTACCAGCAAATATTGATCTGAACTAGTCAGTGAGTATGGTAAGTTGCATGGGAGCCAGATATCAAAGCAGGCATAAGTCTGTACTGGATGCTGAGGAAACTACAGGGTTTGCAAATTGGCAGTTGGATGAGCTATGGGCCCAAGAGAGCTCCTGGAGAGGCTCTGAGGTCTGGGGAGGGTCATCTGAGAGACTCATTTTGTGGGTGTGTATATCCCCACAAATCCCCCACACCCCATGGGTGTGGGTATGTGTCTGTGAAGGAGGCAACTAGAGATGAGAAGGTCCAAAGTTCAGTTACTGGGCAGACAGAGTGTCTAGGGCCAGCTACTGGAGGGATCCACTGTGTGTGCATGCATGTATATGGGTGTGTGTGTGTGTGTGTGTGTGTCTGTGAAGCATGAGAGTCTTTTCCAGCAGTCAGAGCTTGGCTCGAGATCATGGGGCCTTGCACTATCCCCAGCAACTGGGCAGCTGGGAAGAGTAAGGGTCCAGGGCCAGCTACTGGATGGTCAACTACTTAGACTGGATGTCTAAGGTCATCTACCAAGGGATTCATGTCTTATACGTATGTATGCATTTCCACTAATGGACCTTCATTCTCATCAGCCTGAGAGAGGCACAGGGTGACATGATTGGTGGTGTTTGTGTTTACATGAGAGCTGAATGTTTCAGTCTATGATGGTTTATGTGGCTGATTTATGTGTAAATATGTTGTATGGGTGTGTGCGAACCTATGTAGGAGTGTGTATGAAACACATTCTTGGTGTTGCAACTGATTAGATCCAGGACCATTGAAATAAGGCAGCCTGGCAGTCACTGGATTTGACAACCCAAACATGTCTTGTTAGAGTAACCATTAATCACAGAATCATAGAATCATGGAATTCTTAAGGTTGGAGGGGATCTTTAGGGATCATCTAGTCCAACCGCCTGCACACACAAGGTCACCTAGAGCATGTGGCACAGGGTCACATCCAAGCGGATTTTGAAGATCTAACAGAGGTTATTTTTTTCTGGAGAATAATTCCCTCACTCCCCATGTTAAACTGCCTGTAGGTATTACTCTCTTAGGATAATTGTAGCATTTTATCATGTTGTCAGATCCTTCGTAATAATTTTTGTTCCCATTAAGCAACAATAGATGCGCAATAAAACCTTGGCTTAGGAAACCTGTTGGCAGCCTTGGAGCTGCTGCTGAATAGGAATTGTAGCAGTGCTCATCACTACAGACAGTATGTCACCAGTATTCCCCAAAGAGAACTGGCATTTTAAGGGATGGTATGTGTTGTAAGTTCCTTGGGCAGTCTGGAAGGCCTGACTTTTAGAGCACCACCTGCTCTAAGCTGCCTGTGGCAGTTTCGAGCAGCAAGTGGTTTGTGGGACTGCGGGAAAACAAAAGACAAAGACACAGGATCATGGGCCTCAAATTCCATTTCTGTGATCTAGAGAAAAGGATTAGGGCTAATGGATGGCCTAACTTAGGCATGTTATCTTTTACTTTTAATTATAATTGTTTTTAATATCAGATATTTTCAGCATGTTAAAAAGGGGCAATACCCACTAATTAACATATTTTTTGATATCTATGGCAGAAACAATTTCTTACAGAAGAATAATGAAATCTTCAATCAGGTCCCCACTGTATCGTGTTCACCTGCTTTTGCCACTGCTGTTCCTTTGCAGATTGTTTTTTCTGTTCCAGGGGAAAAACTTGAAAGTGAAACAGTGCAGGTTCACAAAACTCACTTCATCTGTAAATGTATACTGTGAATGAGATTAATTTTCAGTAAGAGCGCTGAGTGATAGGATAAAGATGATTAAAATGTCATGAATTAATTTCACATGAAACACAGAAGAAGTTTTGTACTTGGGGGCAAAGCATTAACCAAAAGGAAATAAAACTCCAACCAAGTCCTAACTATCTTGATACTCAAATCTGTGCTATTTTAATTATACTGAAATAATAATAATCAGTTGTTTGAGATGAAATTGTAGCAATATACATATCTGTATTGATAAAGTGCAACATTTCTTGTAGCAGTCTTCATTGTATCAATAGAATCCCACATTCTGCATTTCTTTGCAGAGCTCAGTTGTATGAATGTGTCTTAACCGAACATATGTTTTCTGTCTTAGAAAGTTAATGTTTTCTGAAAAAGAAAGAACTCTTGTGTCAGAACTTAGAAAGATAAAGCTGGGTGTTTGTGAATGTAGGAGGAGAAATAATAATCCTGAAAAGGTTTTCTTAAAAACAAAATAAAGATAGCCATGCAAAAAAAAAAAAAAAAAGAGGAATTGAGTACACCTATAAGTTAGCACTTTATGTCCTGCAAGTTACCTGTATGCCCTTAACTCTAGTACCATTTGACTTACATTTCTTTGAATCAAACATTGCCAACAATGGCACATGGGCTATATACTTCAGGATTATGTACGTTTTAAACCTCATGATTTCAGCAATCCTCATTTAAAACCTGTTCAGCTTGACGCATTGATTTCCAAGAGCTTTAGCTATAGAGAATTTTAAGGAAGTCAGCTGTCAGTAGTTATATAATTTGGAGAATTGCCTTTGTACTTCTTAAAATCCTGCAACACATGTCTATGACTTACTGAAGGTCAATTTTAAGAGCTATATACTGGAATCCAATTTTTGTTGAGATGTATTTATATGTAGAGACTATGTGTGGATTTTCAGTTTCACATATAGACTACAATATCATGTTGGAAAAAAAGAATCCTCACTGTTTCAATGAACTGGAAGTTAACAGATCTGATAATTTCCATTAAGCTTTTCAATATATCATCATTCTTGAATGTCAATGACAGGTTTCTATAAAGTAGTAAGCACTGCTAATCTAACGTCATATTACTGCAAATACTAGTTCTAGCTCCGTGGTCAGCAGCTCAGTGGAGCAAAACAGGAAGAGATTTTCTAAAAGGAGCAGTAAGTGAAAAACTTTCCTGGGGCAACAAGGCAGTCTAGAATGCTCACAGGTGAAAACTGGAATTTAGACATAGAAACTAAACACATGTAAATAAAATATAAGCTATTATATATAAACTGAACTATAAACTAAGGCATATGATTAATGGAGATGCAATAATATTAAGCTGAAGCCTAATGGATACATATAAAACGATGAGCTCATGTCTTTCAGTGCACTGAGACCCTCCTGAGGAATGGCATAAGTTTCAGTGGTCTCCCTGTGACCTTGCTGCCAAGGTCACACAGTGGTCTATGGGTTTGTTTCACAGTGCGACAATACTGCTCAAGGATCGAGCCCTTGTGGGGCGTTCAGCACACTGCAAGGATGAGATAAGGACACCTGCAGAGCCAGTTTTATTATTGCTGTGAGAAGACTCTCACCTCGCTGTGATAATAAGGCCCGATTCTTGAGCACACTGTGGGAGCTGAGGAGCTAAAGGTTAGGACTACTGCAGTGTCCACCGGCTTTGACTTAAATGACTTCCATAGGCAAGCACAGGAGAAAACTGGGTAGAAAGAATTGCAGTCAGGGTCTTGATTCCACTCCCTTCTAAGAAGAAAATATATTTTAAAACTTGAGCAATTAAAGAGTTTTTCCCTTCAGTTTGACCTTGTTAGGACAGAGTTTTTCTTATTTCTCCTGTATGCTGTTCTTATAATGACTTATAATGTCCTTATAATGACTGTTCTTAATTCATTAAGGAATTGGTAAAAACTTCAATTAAAATACTTCTGCTGCTTTGCAGTGCTGCAAAGTGCTGTGCACCCTCGATTTTCCCTGGAATCAGGGACACAGGAGTGCTCAGACCACTTGAAAAATTAAGGTCACTGAAAGGGACCTGCAGCAGCCAGTGGAGGAGGGTTTCTCAGGGTGGCTTTGGTCCCACAGCAGTGCTCCTCAAAACACCTGGCCAGGTGCTTTCCCTTAGCATTATGCATCTCCAAAGAGACGTGGCCACTGTCTCTGAGGAGCAGGGCTGGCTGGTGCACCCACTTATATTCCCCGCTGAGCGTCTCCCCGCTAAATATCAGTAGCCAATTAACTGACTGAAGAAAACTGACAGGTAGCCAGCTTGGCCAATGTACGTTTCACAGAAAAGTAACTTTACAGTTATGAAAATTGTACATTTGGCTTAATTTTGGGGCTGAATAGTGCAACTAAGCGTGGCATATCATTTTAGGATGAAGCAGTCAGGTAATGTTCTGTTTTCTGAATTACTTAATTGTGATATTGGTATACAAAAAATGGAAATTATTCTTTTATTCCTTCCCGAAGAAATTTTTTTTTGTTAATGTCTGATGCAGATATTCAAATAAAAATACATATCCTTTCCTTTGCTGGGCTAAAGTAACAACTGTACAAACATTAGGGTAGCATTTTCAAAAACACAAAATCCTACACTGAGGAGTTACTTAGATGTTTAAAAATAGGCTTCTAAGTATGTGGTGGTAAAATTGCCAAATGCTGTATTATTAGCTAGCTCAGATGTAGGCTTTGATGGAATCTACACAACAGGCACTTGACCCTTAAATTCCATGTAGCTCCAAACTGACAGGTATTATCTGAATGCATAACCTAGGATCTGCCCTTCTGCAAAACTCCATGGGAGAGCACAGGATGGAGGTGCCAATTCTTTCTCTTCTAGCTCAATGCTGCAGAGGGGAAGAGATGAGGAGCAGGGAGAAATAGGATGCATAACACAGTGGTTTTATTACCTGCTTAAAAGAAGGGGAAAGGGTTCTGATGCCTGACAGAAATAGATAATGTGTATAATATATCTAAACTTTATATACGTTTATGTAAAATACAAATATGGATTTCTTAAAGATCTGGGATATATATTTTTTCCTTTGTAAATGAGATATACACTTTTTAATCCCTTAACGTGTTGACTAATGTGTCTCTAATCATTAAAATGTGATTAGCAATAATTTCTCTCTTCCATTACACATTAAGAGCAGAGGAAGGCAATATACTTAGCAAGATGTTGCTCTTCTCTGCAATGCACTACTCGAAGGAAAAAAAACATGGAGATATGAGCTGCAGCAGCTCCACTAGTGCCAACAGTCTGCTCATTTTTCCTTTTGTCCAAATCCAGACAAATTTGGCTTCAGATGTGTAGGATGGATGTTGCAAACAAAGGGAGGGGAAGAATAAGGTATGCAAGGGGGAGATGATGTGTGGTGGTATCAATTTTGGAGGCTAGGCCTGAATTTTTAGTCATTTATGTCTTTTTTATCCTGATCGTCAAGACAGCTCACGTCCAAGACTTTTATCCACTTTCTGTGTTGGTTGTCCCATGATCCTTAAGCTAATTTCATTTTCTCTGGTCAAGTGATTAGACTTGCATGAGTGAGACCTCTTACCAGTTGGCAGTCTGGTTTTCTGTGGATACGATCTGAGTCTTTGAGGCAATTACATCTGAATAGAAAAGTTCAAAGTCTAGATCTGTAAACAGATTTTCTGCTAGGTGCAAGAATCACAGTAAGGTGAACAATGTGAGAGCTGCAGGTGAGATGGGAAGGTTGGTGGTATAGCTGTTGTGTGAGTGTGGATGAGCTGGGAAGGTTAGTGGTGTAGGTGTAGCTTTTTTTAACTATGAATTTTGCTAGTTCTCTGCTCTTTGAATATTGAAAATTAACTTTGTGTGAATAGTAAAATAACTGTCTCCCTCGTCTCCTTCAACCTCCTCGTTATTTTTCCAGCTCTATTCTCATTTCCTACTACATCCAGCCTCTGTTTCTTTCATTCATCCATTTTAATTTCCTTTGTCAATATATATATATATTTCTTTCTCCCATTCATCATTTCACAGTTTTAACCATGTCATTCCTTGAACTCCTTTTATCCTTATTATGACTACCTGTCCTACAGTACAATCTCTTCTAGATGTGCACTTTTCCTACAAAGCCAACTACACAGCCATTGCTTTAGAACTAATAAATAAATAATAATAATTACCAGTCTATAAAAAGCTTTGGAGCACTTAATTTTTTTTTGTCCTTAATTAAGGGCTGGGGTGTTGTTTTGAGACCAAATGTGTTTTATATAACTCTAAAACTATTGTCTCCCCTAATCATAGTCATTCTGTTCCACTTTTGAGCAGCTGCCTCTGGAGAAATGTGAGGGAGGAATGGGAATGTGTTTTGTATGGTTACTATGCAGAGGTAAATGTTAGCAAACACTTTTGGTCTTCTCCCATTTCTAGTGTACAGTCTGTAGTGTACAAGAAGAGGAAAGCAGCTAATAAATCAAATTAAGATGCAGCAAACCCTCCCAAACCTTCTCTATTCAATAAGAGTTTCTTAAAAGGATGGGAATGCTAAGCCTGGGAGTACCTTTTCCATAATCCTTTCAAGTAGGGCTTGTACTAGGCAGTTCTCATAAAAAGCCTTAACGAGGATGTAGGTTTGGTACTGTAGTATTCCATTAAGAATTAGGTGGCCTCCAGTGCTTCTTTTATTGTTCTTTAATGTGTGAGAATATTTACAAAGTCTTTATTGGAAGTAGGTTTCCAGGCTTCTCTGCTTTTATCATGCCACCCAGAATATTCAGTGAAGTCTAACTTGGGAAGATATTGTTCTTGGATTTATTCTCTAAGCGATCCAGATCTAACAATGAGTCCATGATGATCTATTTAATATATGTTTTGTCATAATCTGTTACCTGCTTGACTTGTCTGTGTAGTATGCAGCCTCACTCAAAAGAGCTATTGGATATATTTTCAATTGCTTTGTATGAGTCATTGTTCTAGAGGGAGCTTTTGTTATAGATTGAATAGCTGGGATAATAAGTTCACATGAACAGATACATACGACAATAGAATTATGTGTCTTTGTATGTGCATGTATATGTCCGTACACAAATATACATATGCATTAGTATGCCTATAGACACACGCAGAAGACGGAAGTGTTAGGAGGAAATGTTGTGGTGTTACCAAAATGAAGGGCAATATCTTTGATTAGGATTATTATTCATTATTTTTTCTTGTTGCTACATACTACAAGGTTATTCACACAGTCCCTGCCCTTCTTGCATAGTCACTTAGGCTGCTTGTCTCTTCCAATTACTAAATCAGTGAAGTCAAATGCAACATGATGTGAGAGAGGAGTAGGAGATGTTGTTTCTGGAATTGTGAACTGTGAGAAGATTAAAAAAGTCAGAAAAAAAGACTGAGAAGCTGATTAGATACCACCGAAAGAGACTGCCTTTAATCTCCCATGAGCACCATAACTGTTAAGTAGGAAATATTCCCCTGCAAAATCATGATATGAGTGAAACAGTTTATATGCTGATGCAACTGAGTCACAATAGTCAGAAAACAAGATCAGATTTAACTGGAAACCTTCAGGCTAGAAATGAAGAAGTGTTTTTTTGTTTGTTTGTTTGTTTTTGGAAACGAGTTTACACTGCTGTGTGGTGAGCAGGGCAGGCTGCTCAGACACAAGGTCTGGATTCATCTCCTCTCTCTTTAGCTCTCAGCAACATCACTGGATATATCTGCGTCAGTCACATTAACCTTCATTTATGTCACGAAGGAAGCAGATAGGTGTTTTTGGAATTCAGCCCATTTTCTTGCTTTAGGTCTCTCTTTTGGGATGAATTGTGCTCTGGGCTTGCCTGATCTTCTGTGCTGCCTACAGGGAGCACCTTGCTCCTGCGCACATCTGTCAGTGCTGCACCCTGAGGTCCTCTGTGCTGAATCACGGGATGCTCAGCTGAACTTTGGGAGTTGGCTGTGTTTGCTTTTGCCCCTGGTTAAGGAGGTGGTCAGCTGTATTGGCGTCAGTCAGTGAAAGAACTGGCTGTGTCATTTACCTTGCATTTGCAATAGGATATGGCTGCATGCATGGCTCGCGAGGCAGGCTGTCATGCACCTGGTTCCCCAGTGTTGGTGCAGTTACGCTGACATGAAAAGTGCTTTTATTAGTGTTTTTTTTCTGCTGCCTGAGTCAATATTAGCCAGGGTGGCAAAAGGTGCTTACCTTTTTCACTGGTGTAATTTATGGCTATGGCAGGAGTTGTCCTTGCAGTTATTCTAGTGTGCAGCTCCCATTTCGGACCTATGGTGCTGTTACAGCATCTGGTCTGGGCAAGAGAAGAGAGCAGGATTCATTTCAGCAAGTGGATCAAGATACTAATCACAAAATCACACCCCAGTGGTAACTGCGTAGGAAGCATAAAATTGGGCATCTAAAGCTAGACCCTGGAAACCACATCTACCTGACAGCAAACTTACAAATGTACTCAAGTACAGAAATTGATGTAATCCCTTTTTGTGTTAAAACCTAAAATGCAGTAGGCTGGTTTCTGATTGATACCTTTTGTTCTGTTGTGTTCCCTGCAAAACCCTTTGGTTGCGTTTTCAGGTTCAGCCTCTTTTCCACCTCATCTGCTCGACAAACCGTAACATCAAAATTGAACAGGGCCAGAGCTTCTCTTTCTAAAGCAAGCTCTTGTATCCACTGTCAGAAACAATGGGGAGCTTTTGATGTGTGGTTCTGAGAGCGAACCGAAAGAGAGAGCCTGGCAGTGATGCCTTGTTTGGGAGTTTTGGAAGCAGATTTTGGAGATTATTTTCGGGGTTTCTGAACTATTTGAATTATTTGCTGGCAACTAAAGGCGAGTGGCATTTTACAGTATGTTAAAATCAAGCTTTGATATCTGAAAATAACTCCTTTAGTATGGTGCTTGTCTTCCCTGACTCTCACATACACTGCATATTTATCATAGCTGAATGATAAATGGTGAGATGCTGGTGTTTTATATGCAGTGAAATGACAAGGTCAGTTTTAATTAAGCTGAGATCAAGCCCAGTCTGTATTGCACACTTCTGATTAGGTTACTTGAAATTAACATAAGTTTTTGGAGACTTCACTGAAGTCAGTGGTGTTAAACACCAGCTGTGCTGGCAGATAAGTGTGGGATAGAAGAAGGAGATAGAATTCACATTGAAATTAGCACTTGGCACAATATAATTCTCTGATTGCAAACTATGCGAAGTTGCCTGTGCTAATTGGTTGATTTTATTTGAAGCAGATGTTGTTAGCTTTCCCACTAATGATCTGGAGAGAAATTTTTTTGAAAGACATGCCATGTTAGGTTCTCTGCAGTATAATAAGCTAATTACAACTTTAAGTACTTGCAGTAATTAGCACAATGTGTATAAAGTGGTCCCGATCTTTTCACCCTGCTGCATTATTGTTAGGGCATTTTAAAAAACAAAAAAAGAGAGCTAGCTGGATTCACTTTCCCCAATCTAGCTTCTTGTTTTCCCAGACTTCTGTATTAAGGAGATAATGAACTACGCTTTTATCTTTCATTTTTTAAGTACACCAGAAAGATTTAAACCTTTCTCTTCCCATCCTTCCCTTCCTCCCTTCTCTAAATCAAATCTATTTGTTCTTATCTTTGTCCATTTACACAAAGTCCTGCAGCATCTTAAGAATCTAATTAGGAAATAGTTCTGGACAGCAATAGCATACGTGTTCTCTATTAATCCATTTGTTCGCTTACCCACATAGAACAAAGATCAAAGGTATATCTAATTTATAGAAAGAAAACAAACAAACCCACCCTGAAAGCTTCTTTCTAAAGCAATTGTGCTCACAGTGGCTTCTCCTGATGGTAATTACAAACTACTAGCAGTCAGCAAGAGACAAGGAAGGACCATCAAGTGACACTGCCTATAGAAGGAAGAAAATCTAAATGACATATGTGGAAAATGTGAATCAGGAATCATCTCCTTAAAGCCTTCTGAAAGTCTGTATGACTGGTGCAGTTTATGGGTACGCCACAAAAGTGTCTATTCTTTGGAAACACTCCGGTGGTTTTACAAACACTTATCTTCTAGTGTTGTTGGGTGAAATTTGCTTTCCAGAAACCTTTGGCTGGTGTTTGCTTCTCTGTGGAAATCACTAGATGCTGGATACAACCTCTTATACAAGTATGACCACCTTTCCCATTTGCCTTATTTTGGAGTCTAGAGAATGCCATGACAAACTGCCATGGACTAACTGTGGCATTTCAGGAGCACTGCTGGCTTAAGCGGGTGAAAGGGAGCTGCCTGTGCCCCAGCCCTTGGCTTAAATGTGGAGGTTACTTACCAGGAACACCATGGTGCTACATGGCATCTTCTTGGTGCTGTAAAAGGGAAGAGGCTGGAGAACATCATGCTCAGTTTATGTTCTGGGCAATCGTGCTGCAGGGGATTGCAGGAGGAGTTATTTTCAGAAATCAGGCATCTTGGATGGCATTTAGTGACAGTTTGCAAGCAGGAACCTTCTAACATCACCCCGGCTGAGTCATGCAATGTGTGTGTAGGTATACCTAAAGGTGAAGATTTGAAAGTAAAGTTAAAGTTTGACCAGACTGCAGCTATTGAAAAAGATTCTCTTTGATGAAGTATATTAGACCCACGAGTTTCTTCCCTAGATCCCTTTTTACTGCAAGATGTAGTTTCCAACTGAGTTTCCTCTTGGTGCATATTAGGAAACAGAAGAGTTTCAACCTATATTTTATCTTTTTTTTCTCCTCCTTTTCAGTACTGTTTTTTCAAAAATGACATGTTAAGTGTCCTTGTGTACCTCCCTGTAAACTCTGCGTAAGGAAGTGTTCAAAATCAATGCTCGATACCCTTTAATGAAGCATTTTCCTGAATTAGCAAAAGGGTACCAAAATGGAAATCATTTATTTAAATGTTCTCCTTTCAAGTAAGTTGTTAAATATTCATCTTGAGGATGTGGGTAGGAGAAAGACATATTTGTGACCATAACAGTGCTGAGATTTAAGGAATATTCTTGAATTAACACTCCAACATCACTCAAAGATAATCCACAATTTGATTTCTGTAACTCCTTAAGCCAGATTTATTACTTTTATTACCTTCAACAGAATCTTTTAGTTGAAGATTTAAGCTAACGCAAACATGCTACTTCCTGTCAGTCTGAAGAATTAGTAAGGAAGGATCCTTTGTTATTTTAATCTCATGATTCAATCTCCTGCTGCATTAATTTGGTGATTTGACTAATTGGTGGTTTAACCTATTATTAATGATTCTCCTTTAATTTCCTGATGCAATTTTAATGACATCTTGATGTCACTATTGCATTAAAACCTTTTTTTTAAAGCCGTTGTTTTAGATGTGGTAATCTGTTTCTAAAATTTAGTGTCTTTATTCATCCTAATAAACTCTCTGAAAGTATAGACAACACTGTCTTTTTAGTATAATAGACTTGGACCCAAATACTAAGTTCACTCAAGAATTTTCTCAGTTTTTACTAAAATAAATCTGTTTCCTTTACATTATTCTTAGTCCATCATTCCACCTGGAGTTTCTATCCCAAGGACTGCATGCCATTCACATAAAGACTGCTGTGTAAAAAAAAAAATCACTTTCTGGCTCAAATGGTGACCATGAATATTTCATTTAGACTACAGTAAAGCAGTGAAGCAGAGGCTCAGCTCCAGCTCATTGTATGACTCCATGCAAGTCACTTCATTTGCTTTTTCTCTTTGCCTACTCTTAACCCAAGTAACACGAGGATAATATTATTTCATTTCCTGCACATTTTATGTGCCTTGTCTGTTTCAAAAGGATTGGTGTGGAATGCCCTCTGGTGACCCATTACCTGAGTTTCCAACCCTGCTACCCATCTGCAAAGTGCCTCTTGCAGAGTGTGGAGCCGTGCAGCTTGCCCAAGGCGCACGGAGTGCCCAGCACCACCGCATCCAAGCGCCCTCCTTGGCTCAGCATACACTGAGGTTGACCTCGTTACCCAGCAGCTAATAAGAGCTGATTAATCCCTTTGTGGGTGTCACTGATGTATGCGGTTCTGCGCTGCCTTAGACTGTTTGCGCGGTGGCAGGAAAAGCAAGTAACAATTACGGGTGAAAGACATTGGTAGTGCTGACAGTGGCATCAGTAGAGGTATAATCTTGGTGGTGAACAGTGACTGTTCAATTTTAACGCGAATTTGTCAGCTTTCCCAATCATTTCATGTAGCACTCTGGCAGATGGGTGTTAAATGGTGAAGGGGATGGTCCTGGCACCGTTTTTCCAGAAAAGTGGGCTTTTTGCTTTCTAGCGGGCTTGCTGTGTTAGCAAAGATTCCTCTCACCTTTAATGTACCAAAAGTGTCTAATCAAGCTGAAAGAAAGAAAATAAAAACTTTTCTGAGAGTGATTCTTCTAACTTTTAGGAACCTCTGAAGAGTTAAATAAAAAGAAGGTATTTTATAATGCATCTTATTGCTGTCTGCAGCACTTGCTCCAAATGGGCAGTACCTCACCCTGTCAATGTCTAATGAACTGTGTAGTTCCATATGATTTATCATTCCTGGTGTTCCACCAGGAATGATCAATAATATATTCTATATCATTTATTTTTACTTCCAAATGCACCCAGCAGGATAGAGGATCCTTTATTAAATTGCTGGGAAAAAAAAGTAGAAACTCTTTCCATATTTTAATGTAGATGACCTTAGCAGACTTGCTTTGAGTTTTAAACGTTACTCAGAGTCAAAAACACCCCACTCTTCCTGTACAATTGTTTACTTTAAATAGAAGCTCTCATGAAAAAATTAAATATCTCTATGTGGGAGAGAAACTAAAGAGTGAGTTTTTTAAAGGTAGAGATAAAACTTTAAAGAATCTATTTTCTGCAGCTCGGTTTAGACAATGAGGCCAGAAAAGCAAACTCCCTGAGGCTCTGAAGAAAGTAACAAGCAGAGAAGTTTGGCGGAGACCCAGCATCAGTACAATGTTGCCCTGTTTCTCCTGCCCTTCATCTTCCCACTCCCTCAAATGCCCTGCATGAGACCTTCCGTTACAGGCATTAATTTTACATCTTTTTTTCCCACTGGCTCAGGGGGATAATGGAATGCAAAATTGTCTCTCCTGTAAGGACCAAATTGTTTTGGTGGAAGAAGTGAAGGGAGAGGGCCAATTCTGTTGCTAAAAGCCAGACCAGGCTGAAATATAATACATCTTGTGCCTCTCTGTATCATGATTGCTTACCCATCTCACTATTGTTTATTCTAACCACTGAGAAAATTGTGCTCGAGAAATTTTCTTCTGATTAGTGACTAGGCATAAGGGGAAATTTGGACTTTCTTCCCTGCTCTTTCCTGTTCCTTTGTGCTAGGCTGGCTCCAGCCTTTACGCTGGCTTGCTAGACTCTCTTGAGAAGGCTTTTGTGTCCTGCCTTTACATGCCCTGAGTAACATGAAGATTAGATTTTTACCCCTTGCCCAAGGGTGGTTGGGAGCTGTCACGAGGCCTGTTTTATATTTCTACATCTCCAAGATCCCTGTGGAAAATGACTGATGTCCCTTGAGGAGTATCTAATGATACCGCCTGGACAAGCCTTGCCAAAGAGTGAGGCTCTTCAGGCCACCAAGTCAGAACACAAAAGAAGTCTGAATATGTTCAGACTTTCTTTTCTTTGAGTATATTTATGTCCCAATTGACTTCTGGGACATAGGAGAGGCAACCAGACATTTAAAAGTAAGAGGCCAAGCCCCGCAACGCACACAAATCTAGTAGTGCAGAAAAGCCCCTATAGCCTTTGTGAAAAGGAAGAAATCATGTTTTCCAATTTCTCACCCACTGTAGCACCCATGGAATTTAATGTTGGGAGATTTTTTTTATTATTATTATTTTTACTTTTTTTACTAGAGAGTAGGGGTGAAGAAGAAAGAAGCTGCATTTTGGTGCCTGGTAATCATATAGAGGGCAGTTATGAGAGAGGCATTTATGTATGTGCTGTTTTTAGACCACCTTACTCCCTCAGCAGGTAAATGGTTCTCTAGGCACAGAAAAATGTGTGTTAGGAAACTTACAGAAATCCTACTAGAGGGGAGTGAAAAGGGAGGGACAGACCTGGTAGGCTGGGACCACATTGTGCAATTAGATTTTGTTTTCTTCATGGGGGAGAGATTTTTCTGTGCTTGCCTTGCTTTTATTTTCGTCCAGTCCTCCATTTCCCCTTGTGGTGCCTAGAGCATGTAATTGAATATTATTGAATATAATTTGGCTCGTGTGTCTGCAGGATCTGATATATTCTCTGGCTTTGGAAGTGGGAGAAAGAGAACATCCATAGGCACTTTGTAGACACGTGGCTTTTTATTTTCATGAAGGCTCTTCGTCGCTTCAGTCTGTTTAAAGGTGATTAAGCTTGCCTTTAAGGGTAAATTAAAGAAAAGAATATTAAGAAAGTAGTCTTCCTGTATTTACTGCCTCTTTGTAGTGGGCTGAGGATGGAGCATCAAAGGGAGAGCTGTGAGGCAGTGTCTGGTCCTCGCGTGCCTCCTGCCTGGGGCCAGGTGAATGGGACGTGCATGACGAGGAGGTGGGTGGCAGTAGTACAGGAAGGGATGTTTCCCCACAGCTAGCATAGCAAGCATGTTTCTGTCACAAGCAAAGTTGGAGGTCCAGCTTTTCATCCCAAATTAAGCTGAAGACAAACACTTAGAAGTCAGCATCTCAGTCTCCAAGTTTGAGAAAAATCAAAACAGTTTATGTTCAAATGTTAAGCAGCTGCTATCAACAGATTTTTGACTTAAATGAAATAACTATTTAGGTCCTAGTTGTCCAATACAAGTGACTGAAAAGTACTTTCTAGACCTCTTTTCAGGTCATGTATCAATTACTTAGACGAGGCTAGAGTGTTTAAGGATAGGAATGGAATAGAAATGTGTTTGTTGATGAATGCATTGGATTTGCACTGACAGTAGAGAGGGATTTGTTTTGAAGTTGCCCTTCCGCACCAGAGTTTTGGTCTGGATTATGGACTGTATCTGACTGGGGCATGTGTTTTCTGGCTCGTGTAGTTTGGTTCTCCATTCATGTACTTAAGAGCTTTCTAAATGCCTTTTTTTACACTCTCTGTGCTCTCGCTCTTTCTATCAAGATCCTTGATTCTATCAAGAATAATACCTGGAACAGCTACTGTGAATGCAAAAGAGCTCCATTTCCTACATAGCACACACAAGAAATTTGCTCTCCCTTCCAGATAGTTTGGAGCTGGTCCTTAACCCTGCGTTGCTGCTAGTGTTGTTTGTTTCACAGGTAGCCCTGCACTTGTGATGCACCTCTTGTGTGTGAGAAGAATTTAGACCTATTTTCAGAGCTGAGTCTCATTCTCAGTTACACACCTCCTTAAAACCAGGACTCACTGTGATGCTCCTACATCATTTTGCTTTGTCACTACGTAGAAGAGGAGTTTTCTCAGCTAAATCCTTTAATTTAGTCAAGCACTGGGATAGCCTTTCTATTGCATCTTTATTTAGACCATGAATGTCCAGATTCCTTCAGTAAGAAGACTGAGAGGCTTATTTCCTTCCCCCAACTTCTTGCAGGCTGGGAGAAGGATGCATCTTGGGATATACTCTCAGACAGGCCCATTTCAGCAGATATCCTGGGGAGTTTTCCTAATGTATCTTAGCAAGCAAGGTCTTGCTTCTTTCTTGAGAAGTGAGATGCCTGTCTTAATAGAGGACACAAATCCGCACTGTGGGCCAGAAGGAAACCACCAAAGCCTGTCTCTTTTGCAGCACTGCTGGCGGTTGAGCTGTGTGCTTGAAGCGCATTGCTCCTTGGTATACTAATACAAACGTACTCTGGAGGTGGTGAGTCTGGGATAAACACCACCTTCTCGTGAGCATCTTTAGGGCACCACATTAGGTGTCTCCAGCTCCCCTGCTAACAGTCTCTGGTGACAGGACATCTGCAGGCAGGACCTGATGGGAGCTAAGGGAGTACTGGATGCTCCCAAGCACTGAACGTGTTGGCAGGCTCTGTGTGCCTGCCCTGAGGAGCAGGCAGCACATCTTTCTGCTACACGTTTGTGACATCCGCTTTGTGAAGGAGGTTTTTGCTCTGTGCCTGAGCCTCTAAAACTAAAATAACAACATTGCTTTATGGTCTGGGTAGTGGTAGGTTTTAACCATTATCTAATTTCTAATGAATGGTAGTCACTGACTTCAGTTTGTTTAACTTTGACTTCTTTCTCTTATTTTTTTTTTCTCTGTGCAATATTTATTTTATTTTATTTTATTTTATTTTATTTTATTTTATTTTATTTTATTATTTTATTTTATTTTATTTTATTTTA
>JAWLRI010000912.1:293885-323904 GCA_034781795.1 Crypturellus tataupa | reverse complement strand
AGGGAAGGGAAGGGAAGGGAAGGGAAGGGAAGGGAAGGGAAGGGAAGGGAAGGGAAGGGAAGGGAAGGGAAGAAAAATATACAGCCCTTGAAGATTTTCTTGGTATTTCCCCCTCTTGCCCCACTGCTTTCCCTGAGGCTGTGATCAGGGGTACTGGCTCCCTGCAGTAAGGGCGATGCCCGCTGGATGTCACAGTTGCTCCACAAAAGTGTGGGTGCAGTGTAATTTATCTAGCAGTCAAAATGTTATCCACAAAAGGAAGCAATTTTAGGACATATATTTTGACTAGTTATTCTCTCACTTGCTGTCTCTCCACTATGCATACACACAAATCCTTGGGTTTCTTGGACTGTGAGGAATCAGCAAGCTGTGGACAAAGTCCTGTGTCTCTCAGGATATGTATGAATTGTGTATGAACGAAATAACGACTTAAAGTTGTTAAAATAAATTACTTAGGACAAGACACTTGCCACTGATTTCAGAAAAAGTTAGTCACCCAAATACCTTTGAAAATCAGGGTCTTACTGCCATGATTAATGAGGGAGAAGGAGAGTCTGTAATTGCAATCAAATATATTCAATCACTCATTTCAGTGATTAATGAGATCAACAAATTGTATGTGGGTCATCTCAGTTTTAGACTAATGCCTTTCCTATGACTTCTTAGAAGAGAGAAAGTAAATAAAAAATGAACCAAAAAAATACATCTGACTACCCTCTTCCCAAGAGCCCCTCTCCAGACATCTGAACATATTTTCTGAATGGAAAATATAACTGCAGATGCCTGCATGTTGCAAATGGCAGTGGTTGCCAGCTCTTATTTTAATTTAGTATTTAAATGCATTAAACATAAAAGGGAACTTGTTAAATGTCATAATCATAATGACAATCTGAATGAAATTAGCTAGAAGAGTCAATTAGATCCAGAGGCCAAACAGGAAATAAAATGAGTCCCTGGGAAAGGAGGATCCCCCAGACACCAGGCCACATGGATCACACTTTTAAATGTCAGGTGGAAATGAATACAGTGCTAATGTTCTTGTATATAAGTACAGGATATTTGCTCTGTCTTCGGAGGGCAAACTTTTTATTTATTATTTTTTTTTCTTGAGATGCTAGGCAAACTGATGGACTAAATAAACACAAAAATTAGGCAGAGTAATAGTGGGTTCCCTAAATCACATATATACCAAAACTGTTAGGATATACAAGGATTAGTTTGTGCAAATTAAACTCGCAGTCATGCAGGAATTATACCTGTTTTCCTTACTCTTTTTTTTTTCAGCATCAGAATAGCTAGCATTTCAGTTGTGTCCAGAAAAGAGAAAGGAAGTGGAAAGCAAATGTGTTTGTAAACAAGATAGACAAACTGTTGTAATTTAACAAGGAGACATTACTCCTTTTCCTTTCTGACCCTGTCTTAACTTTTCTGAAATACTGACACAGGAATTTTCATGAGTCTGCTGAACATGTGTGTTTTTCATTCCTACTAAGACTGCTGCTAACTCCAGTAATGGGACTTACAGTCCCCAGCACCGGAAATTTTCCATATTGGCCTTTCCAGTGCAGTTGTATGCCTTGTAATTTTTAAGGACTGTAAAGGTACCTGCTCTTCAACCAAGATCTTTTCCAAGATCAGCTTTGTCTTCTGTTGTTGTATTTATCCAGCAAAAAAACAACTTTAAGCACCTGAAATTTTGCAGTTATAGGTATTTTTTTTGCCTGTCAATTTTTATAATTTATGTCAATTATTTTATAACCCTCTGTAGTAACAGGAAATCACAATAAAGACACAAGATTAGTATTTTGGTTTGCAGACAACCTCAGAACTGTTTTCAAAGGGGTCAAGATACGCTTAAACATTAAATAAGTTAAAACTGGAAAAGGTCTTTCTAAAATATGCAGCATACAAATGTTATTCCTATGCTGACCGCCTTTTCTACTATCTTGCAGTTCATATTAGGACTTCTGTTATCTTTCTCTCTTTTTTTTTTCTTCAGTTTCATGAAAGTTTAGCAAGGACAAAAAAAAAGGTTGGCAACTTTTGTCAAGGGAAAGCGACTCAATTACTTTAAATTTCGGGTGAATGATTTATCCTTTCCAGCACGGCCTCTGAGGGCGCTCAAAACACTAGTAGTGGCTTTGCAGTTTGGCCTTTTAGGTGTTTTGCCCTTGCTTTGAGCGCTGCAGCTGGGTTTCTTTGCTGCGGGAAGCAGAGCGCAGCCTGTGCAGCTCGTGCCTCAGCCCAAACTCCGGCTCTGCTGTGCTCCAATGGGAGAGGGAGCAGGAAAGCTAATCCTTGGCATGGACCTTACACCATGCCCTGGTGGTACTGGGCACTGGTTTTCATTCTTTTCATGCTACTCCTGGCAGTCTTTTTGCCTTTCTGCCTGCTAAACATTGAGCTGACATTTCAGGAAATTATCCGGAGTTATTCTGAGACCTCTTTCATGAATTGTTAATGCAGAGCCCATCGTTGCATATGTATAGTTAGGATTGTTATTTTGCCATGTGCATTACTTTGCATTTATTGACATTGAATCTCTTCTGCCATTTATTACCCAGTCACTTGGTATCATGAGATCTTTCTGTGACTCTTTGAGGACAGTTTTAGGATTGAATTTCCCAAGTACTTTTTTATCAGATAAAAATTCCCCACCTCACCAAAAGGGATTCATTACATCATTAACAGTACTGAGCAGACTTTTACAATCCATTTATGAATATATGGTGAACAGACCGACTCCAGGTTGTCAGACTTCTCCACAGGGAAGAAAGGTTCTGTGGTCAGTGTGTCCCACAGCTCCTACAGAACAGACACTGAAGTGAAGCTTCATTTAGCTTTTCTTCTTTAGATTCATCTGCTTCCATTTGCACATTAGTAAGAGTTTTCAGCCTAACTCATTTTCTTTTCAGATACTATTCTTTGGGAAGTAATATTTGTATTTTTTTAAATTCTTTAGCAAGTTCTTCCTAGACCTTTTGGCCCATGTCATGAAATTTTAGAGTCAACTTCATAGAATTTAAGCTGTTTTTATTTTTCTCATTTAGACTTTTTTTTTTTTGTCATTCCTTCTCATCACCAACAGCACTTTTTCATCTGACATTTAACAATGATGGTTTTTACTGTAATCAGACAGGAATCTTTTCCTATGGTCAATGCATTCCAAATCTGCACTATTTAAAGAAAATTCCTCCAAAAGAAATTCCTCCAAAATTTTGTATCTGCCACTCCATTGAATTCCTTTTTATGTAGCATTCTCATTCTTCTCCTTTTGAAACAGAGAAATTCTTTGGCTTCTATATTTTGAGTACCTTCTGAATTTGAGTATGGACACTAATTCAGGGTAGTTTTTTAATATCAACATCATGGACCAGCTCAGGTCAAAGTATTGAAAGATCCTCTGGTCAATTGGTTCAAGAAACAAGGAATTTTATTGTTTAAAAATCTAGTGTCACTTTTTCTCCTGGATGTGAATTTATTTAAATTGTGAGAGGTTAAATTAGACTAGTTCAGTGCAGTACAGTTCCTAAAGAAGAATAAAGGCAGTATAATGGATAAGAGAAAAACTATTCTGATGCACTTCCAAAGAAGCTGCACTGTTATTGAGTTGGTGGATAGAGAACAATATGGTGATAATTGGTTTCCATTAGTAACAGAGATATTTCTTCTAGTGCAGCTCCAGGTGAGAAAAGACTCTCAGTATGGACCCTAGTGGAAATGGAGTTCAAAACTGAGGGACCGACATGTATCTTTATGTACATCACCTTCCTGAAAAGGAAGGCAAACTGAAGAAACTCCAAGAACGGTAAGTACTTGTGGCCTGAGTATAAAGCCAAAGGAGCCCTCAGGATCAGATCTGTGATTGCTGATTGCATTTCATGAGGCAAAGCAGATTGCAGCAGCCAGAAAATTTGCCAGGGTTTTAGTGTGGAGCTGTAATTGTGTGTTTCAGATGCTTGTACCTAGACCTACAATATCAAAGACCTACAAAGAGAACATAGAGATAAAGAGATATCTGTAGATATTGTGTTAACTGTGTCTTGTCTGAAGGAAAAGAGGTGTCCAGCATTCCGCTATATATGAAGTACTAGTACTTAGAAAGCAATAGCTTCCATCTCTCTCTCTCAGGGAGGAGTGCAGTTTTTATATATGTTCTTTTCAGACCTAGAGTCACAGTATCTTGTCCTTTCTCAAAGGCATTAGCTTTAAAGAGAATATATTTATCCAGGCTGTGAGATCTGGCTGCTACTTGGAATCAGTAGGCAGCCTTTCAAGTTTAGGAAATTCAGAACACAGAGGTCATATCTTTCTTTGCTCTTCTTAGTTACAAAACAACTTCATTTCTTTCACCCATCAAAGTGCTCTCTGACTGTTTTCTAAACAAAAAGGTGGCTATAACATGTTGAAAAAATGCTTTGGGTTGGAAAAAATTGGTAATATTTAACATAAAACTGCTGATCTGGAACCACAAGGTGATACAAGAATATGTCCAGTGAGGGAAAAGTAGATAAAACAGGCAAGCAGAATTGTACTTCATCCTTGTACCACTCCAGCGTTTGAGGACATCCTCTATTTATACCATTATTGAGGTGGGAGAGTGTGAAGGAGAAAATCTATCAAAATGTTGTATTGTGAACAGTATCGTATTACTTGACCTAAGTTAAAGATACATTTCCTGCAATCTAATTGTTTATACTAATACAGTTAGGCTGTTGGTCTAGCAGACGACAGGTTTTGCATGCTAGTGCATGGACATCTAGGACACCTAATGGTAGGCTGATAGCAGAAGAAGTGGTAAAATAGAAAGGATCTGAACAGCAATGCCAGGCATGAAAGTATGGAAGCAAGTCCCTTAGTTGTACACGTATTTAGTGTTGATAGTTTTGTCTGTACTGTTGAATTTATCAGAGGTCAGGTATGGGCCCTGATGCAAGATTGTCTACTCTGATAATACAATTTGTATGCTTCTAAAAACTTTGAATTTAAGGAATTCCTTTTCTTGCATGTATTTCATCAGGAAAGAAATTTCTATCTCAGGGCTGAAAACTCTTTTAGGCAGCAAGGCACAGATATTTAATGCCCTGGAACCGAACTGTAGAACTGAAAGCACTTTTTAAAGAGGAGGAAAAGAGGAGGACTCTAGTTTGATCCCTATCCATCAAAGCTTGCTCTCCTGGAAAATGATTCTGGAGAATCACTAGTGCACTTCTGTAATATGTAAAAGCAAAACACAGAGAGATATAGACATTTTATCTAAAACAAATGGTGTGAAGAAGAAAATTGCTCATCAGAATAATCAACGTTAAAGAGTCCTTCTATTCTCTACCACAATCCATGTTCATTTATTGCACTTAGGTCATTTTAAAGACATCAGGATAACTACTCTATGTCTGATCTTGTTAATTTACTTTAACTACAGTAAAAGAGCATTTTATTACTTGCACAATTCCCTGAAAAATTGCATTTTCTTTGTCTCACTTCCTTGGCAAATAAAACTGCCTTAGCAGTGATTGTTGGGTAAAGTGGTATCATTCACAGGCTTGTTTTGCACTTTGGAGAGTCAAATGTTGTTTGACTAAGAAAAGTTCTTCTTTGCTGCTGATGTTTTCGGGTGTGGGAGGAACAGAGAAGATAGATAAGCAAATTTTCATGATAAAAAGTGTCACACACATTTTTGAATGTCAGTTTTATATACGTTGATATAACCTGCAGACACAAATCTAGTTTTGACTGTGATTTCACTAGTGTGCCATAACTTCCCACACTGTCTAACGAACAAGCACAAAGGGAATAACAGACCTATTGTCTTAAATCTTATTTAACAAAACAAAAAATAGTGGTGACACTGTATAATTCCAGAGGGAGCACTAGCAGGAAATGCTCCCTCAGGGAGCAGGAAACAGGAGGGGATTCTGAAACATCTGAATCACACAGCAAGATGTTTGAGGGACTCAAACATCTATTTTATGAGAAAAGACTGAGTAAGCTGGACCTGTTTAACCTAGAGAGGAGATTCGATCAATGTGTACAAGTACCTGAGGGGGGAATGTAGGGAGAATGGGGCCAAACTCTTCTTGGTGGTGGCCAGTGACAGGACAGAGAGTAATGGGTGCAAACTGAAACACAGGCAGTTCCATCTCCTTGTGAAGAAGAACTTCTTTCCTGTGAGACTGCCAGAGCCCTGGCACAGGCTGTCCAGAGAGGCTGTGGAGTGTCCTTCTCTGGAGATCTTCCAAACCCGCCTGGATGCCACCCTGTCACTGGCCACCACCTAGAAGAGTTTGACCCCATCCTCCCTACAATTACCTCCCTACAGTCACCCCTCAGGTACTTGAATATGTTGATCAAATCTCCTCTCAGTCTCTCTCAGTCTTCTCTTCTTCAGACTAAACAGACCCAACTCGTTTAGTCTTTCCTCATGCGATAGATGCTCCGGTCCCTTAATCATCTTTGTCACTTTACACTGGACAGTCAATGTCCTTCTTGTACTGGGGAGCCCTTGCTGTGTGACCAGAGGATGGATCAGAGGGGTGATTGATTGATTCACCTCTGCATCTCATGCAGTTGTCAGGTGGCCAAACTGCAGAATGATATAGCTGTGAGCTGGCATCTCCTCCTGGGCCCCCAAATTTGGAAGTGGTCTCAAAGGACCAGATGCAGAAACTTCTCTCAATAGACTCCAGAAAGAGGAATACACCTCTGAATGTTCAACTATCAAACACAGATAGTTGCATTAGATAGAGTGGCCATTCCAACAGATGTATCTTCTTCCAGATCCTGCCTTGGGGCAACTTCAGGTCCAAATACTATATATGAGATGTTAATCTGACTTATTACATGTTAACTCACACAATACTCAATAAGATTTAGCAAAGTGGCCTGACACTTTTTCATCAGATAATATACTGAAATATAGAGATAGACTAGGAGGCAGACTTGAGAATTTAGAAGATAGTATTTATTATGTCAGTGGTCTTTCCTGGCATAGGCTATTACTTTTTTTATTTGCTTTTCTTTTTTCTTTTTATTTTCTTTTTAACACCTAGCTAATACAGATGAAAAAGATAGAAAAGATGTTGATTGGTAATTGCTCATATGTAAGAGTGGCTCAGCTACATTTCCTTATGTGTAGTGGTAACAGTGGTATCATAGAGAAGGGCAAAAAGGTGTACTCATTAGTTATTAGTAAAGGGAAGGATTTTATATCTTATAATTGTCATGGACTAAAAAGTCTGCTAGTTTAAACTGTCTGAGAATCTGATCAAAAGCATTTAAGGTGGAGGATGTTTAGAAAGATACAGGTAATTAGATGAAGGCTATTAATGATTTACCTCTGTAATGAGTAAACTAGCACTTGCTATCTGAAAAATGACACTGCCTGCAGATCCGCTTGTTTGAGGTTCCTTGGTGTAACTGTCTGATGACTGCAGTCAGCGCACAAAGTCGGCCAAGAACAGGTCTTGTGTTCTGCTTTATGGTAAGTATAGATTGTATGATATAAAGAATTTTAAAGATTTGTGTTAAGAGGCAAGGATGGGGGGAACTACCTACAAAGATGCCCAGAGCTTTTTACTGGAGAAGGGGCTCTGAGGAGTCTGGTTTTCAGGGTAAAGTGAGATGACTCCCTTGGGTTAATAAAGGAATCTAGCTGGAAATGAATCCAAACATGGGAATCTAGCTGGAAATGAATCCAAACATATGGAGCTGTGATCCTGACACTGTGTCCTTTGACTGCCTGGACATTGAAAAGTGCAATATTTACTTTTCCTTTTTCTGAGCCTCAAAGTGGTACTGCTGCTGGACCCCCTGTCCCTGATGTCCTAGTCTCTTTGGCAGGACTGGTGCCCTCTGCACCTCACAGTCTTCTCCAGAAGCAGGGAGCAGGTCTACCTCTGCTGATGTCTCCTGTGAGGTGGGTTTGCAGGTGAGTTTGTTTCTGATGAGCTGGAAGGTTGGCCTGGCTGCTTGCATCACTCTACCTGTGAGTTACGTGATCAAAGCAGCATCTATACAGATACAGAAGTGTTTGGAGGCCATGAGGTGCTGTAGCTGAGATCTGTGGCAAGCAACCTCGTTTGTCAGTACTGCTTTTGCACAAACCCAAGGTGTACTGAGATGATCAATTCTGTCAAGGCATGTGTGGCTGTTGGCACACCTGCTGGCAGAAATTACGTACTACGGAAATTTTATAGTTAGAAATGCAAGCATCTAGAGAATATGAATAAAAGCTAATTTAGATGGAAGCTAGGCTGGGGTTTTGGACTTACACATCTTGTGGATCTAACCCCTATTAACCTATCATCTTAAACACTATTTAAACATTCACTAAAACATCCCTTAATCATTTATAAATTCTTTCCTAGCCACTTATAAATGGGACTCTAATATGAAGTGTGATTAAGCTTTGCCCATTTTACTCCAAAAAAACAAATCCACACAAGAAATTCCCATAAATTATCCAAAGCAGCAGCAGTCCTCTGTCTTAATTGCAACATTCATTACACACTTATGCTATCGTTTAAGCACCATGTTTTTTGCAAAACTCAACAATCTTTTTTTGCAATTTTAACATCCATCCTCAGGGAAGCTTCTGTGGAGAGACAGCAGGCTCATAGCTGAACTATGGTTATTGTTGCATATTAAAAGCCCTTCCTCCTTCAAGGTATGTCCTGCTCGCCTGCTGCCCTGGCCCCAGAGTACATCAGTGCTTGTTCTGAGAGGGGACTCCACTGGAGCTGCTTGAGCTCCAGTGACTGCTCTCAGGATGCATTCAAGCACCCAAGCACTTTCTTCGATGAGATCCAGAAATCAGGTGTTCCTCTACTTGTGAGCAGTGGGAGCCTAGATCTGGCTTTGTGTCCCATGGAAGAGACTATGCTGCTGAAGTTGAGGGAGGGAGGAAGGAAGGAGGTGTCCCTCTCTCCAAAATCCCTCTCTACCAAAATACTCAGCTCACTGGTGTCTAGGGATGCATTTTTGGTGTATACCTTTGGGCCCTTTCATCTGCAGCACATATAAAACACCAGGATCTGGCCTACGGGTCAAGAACTGAAAAGTGAACAACATTGTGGTTGTGTCTGTTATGCATATAAGAAACAGTCTTAAAACCTTGTAGTCTTCCTGACTACATGCTGGGGAGGGACCCGGTTACTCACTGCTTTGTTGTTTTAGTGGGAAGCAAACCTAGGTAAGTACAGAAGGGAGAAGGACACGATGGACTAAGGCAGGGGACCCTGGGGAAGGCAGTGGTCACACACCAGTGCTATATGACTGTTCAGCTACAGGATAACTGGTTATGCTATAACTGCAGCTTAAGTGCTTAAATCTCTCCTGGAGGACCAAGTTAGAGGAAAGATGATGGACAGGTCAAAAGGGATATAAAATAAAAGAAAGACATTAAAGCTGGATTTATCAGAAACTAAAAATTAGATGAGAGATCAAGGGAAAAAAACCCACAAAACAACAACAACAAAACACAAGAGAATGAGGAGTGGGCAAGCCGGAAATTGAGTAGCATATAAATTATAGACATCAGAAAATTCCAGACATCTGAAAAAACAGGGATATTTTAGAAACAAAACGATTATAGAGAAAGAACTGCTGAAGACTTGAAAATCTCAGAGGGACAAAATAATTTATTTTCTGAAGGAGTTCCGGTATTTTATGGTGGGCTAATAATTAGAGCTGACTTATTTTATATCAGACTGGCTTGCTCACAATTTTGTATTGAATATTTATCTTCCATTCTGTGAAGGAATAAACACCTCAAATTTTAAATATTTCTGTAGAACACTATTGTCTTCATCATTTACTTCATATTGACTGATATGATTCATGTGAATATTGAATTTATTTTACAATTCTACAGTATGTAACAAAATATTTTACAATAGTATAAATAAGATGAGGTGAAAGATCAATTGAAAACAAAAATCAAAATGGTTCCTTTAAAAAAAAGATCAATTTTCTCTATTCAAATACTCACAGAAATTGCTGTGTTTTTACAAAATATTTATTTTCAGCCTACCAGCATTTCCAATGGAAATTTGTTTCAACAGGAAATGACCAGCTTTATTACTGGTTCAGTTAAGGAAAAAGCACAGAAAATCAACACAGAGACTGATTCACTACTGCTTTTTGCTTTTGTGCAGTCATTTGTATTTGTGGGTAGAAAATATAAAATATGCATGTATACACCAAAACAGACATGTGCAATTCAGAATGACTGCAATTTATATTCATGTACTAGAAGTGTAAAAAGCTGCATAAAGAGCAAGGGAAACAGGTACAATATTTATGTTATCTTTGAAAATGTGGAATTCCTATAATTTGGGTTTAATTGTCCATGTACTATATCTGATATTCATCTGTTTGGGGAGTTCATTTACTTTTGCCTTAATTGCTAAAGATACATTCTGTCTCTGCAAGGATAAGGATCATTTTCTTTGTTTGTTGTTAATAAGAAATAAAGTGTGAAAAAGTAAAAAGGTGTTCCCCTTGGGAACAAAAACCTTCAGTGGTTGTAAACCTCTCTGCATTTAGGGCTGGTGATATGTCAAAAGGGTAGAGATTTTTCCTCTAGCATCAGGGAATGAGCAAGCTCTGAATGTGAATGCTCATGCATTTGAGCAAATACATCACACACGGTTCTCTGGATAAAAACAAAAGAAGTAATTAATTGCAAATTACATGGTGATAGCAATTCCTGTGGAGCACTCAGCTGAATTCGCTCACTTTTAGTAGCTCTCCATCCCACAGTGCCCTCTTCTGAGATAAGGGAAAGTCTGAAAGTGACGGGAAGAGGACACACATTTTCTAAGCCTTTCCTATACAGCACTTCTCAGTTGCTCTCTGTCTTGCTGCTTAGGGTGGACTGTTTTAAACCCAGAAGGGCAGACATGGAAACCTTTTTAAAGACATTCCTGTGCAACCTACATGTTGCTTTCAATCCATTTGTTGGCCCTTTCTGTCCTTATTCGTATTAGAGTCATTCGTGCTTCCTGTGTTTAATTCAGAGTGGTTTACTGCTAGGTCAACCAAGTCAGAGCATGCTTTAAGACCTTGTAGACATGAATCACCTCTAAGGTAAGAGGCTGCTCTACTGTGAATCTCTACATTTTATTTTAAAGGAAAGCTTTGACAGCTCTATTATGTCAGCTGTCTCTCTGGTTAGTCTCACTTTTCACCTTGCCTTGATTATGGAAAAGGGGGTCTGGAGGATGTTGGCCTTCTTGAGGAGAGAGGGGCTTGGTGAGTGTCCACTATGCCCTTAGGTAAGTGACAGTGCTCTTCCATTTTGCTGACCGTCTCTGGATAATTTGCTAAACTGTTTCATACCTTCTCTCAAAACATCCACATCTCTCTCTCCTGATCCTGGAGGCAGTGAACTGGCTACTGAAGGTCTACTGAAGGGAAGTGTCTGTTTATGTGCAAAGTCTGACATTCATGCAAACTACAAGCATAGTGTTAATGCCATTCCTGCGTTCAACCTGTCTCCAAGAAGAGGAAAGGTGTGATATCACTTTGGGACAGTGCTGCTTCCTGTGGACCTCTTATATGAGGCCACAGAAGCTGGAACACGAAGTGCAGGTGTTACATTTATTTTGGTGTCTTCTTAGACACAAACCTACAGCTCCTGAAAATTCTTGCTTGCCTAGGCATGTGTTTGATAGGAATATGATCTTCCAGATCATATTTTGACATTTTCTCCCTTTAAACAATAGTGTTTACATACATTTGTAACTGGTCTGAATATATTCATGAGATGTGAGAAAACAACATGTAATATTGCTAAACTGAAAGCTAAACTGGTTCTGTCAACAACATAGATCAAGACCTGTTCTTGCTGTCCAGATCTCCCTTGCTGTTATGCTATTCCACTTGTTTCTCCTTCCTGGCTCTGTAGCTCAGGTTATTCTTTCACTGATGCTCCCTCATTTATATCTGCTCAATATTTCCCTTGCCAAGTTCCATTGTTGCCCAATATCCCTATTAACCATACTGTTTTTTTTTCTCTTTCCTCTTTCATTTTTCCCTACCTCCCACCTTAATGTAAGCAATTCCTGGCAAATAGTCTGCATCTCTGGTTTGCCCTCTCCCAGTTTCGGGTAAGGACAAGAGCAGGATAAATGTGCACGTTTGGGTTTGGAAGGGGGTTCTGCTGTGGTGGGGCAGGAACTGGGTGGCTGGTATGAGAACTGCAGGAGGACTTGGCTGAGGGTTCAGCTCACAATGCTGACGGTGCACGTGCAAGATTAGCAGCTCAGGTAGCTAAATTACCCTTACATATATACCCCAGAGTGTCCTCTGCATTTGTATATAGAAGACACTTAGGATGTCCTGCAGTTGGAGATACAACTACTAGGTAACTAGGACATCATAAATCTGTAAGCATTTTTCTATTCAGTCTTCTGTTGAGAAAACATATTTCAAGTTCAAAGACTTTCCACAGCAATTGTCTTCAAATATAAATAAGTTTCTTTTCTAATAAGAGGAATGAACTCTTTCCACACCTCACAGTTAGTCAGATATGTTTTTATCCTACAGAAGTCAAGTCAGACTATGCACCGATATAGATAATCTGATGCGAACCATTAGTTGATATGCACTATACAGTCATTTTCACTTGTTCTATCTGTGCTAGCATTAAGCTGTTGATAGAGCTAGTTTAGCCTTTAGTTTAACAGTATTATGTATTGTTTTCCTACATCTCATGAATATATTCAGGTTAGTTTACAAATTGATGTAAAAACTATTGTTTAAAGAAAGAAAAATGTCAAAATATCATCAAATATCTTCCATTATGTTCTTTGTTGCTCTGCTGTGTTTCCGTTTCTATCTATATTTTATTATTAAAAAGGTCTACTTTTACTTTTGTGATGTGAAGTCTGTCAAAACAATGCATTAAATAATTCTGAATCGTTATTATCCAATACTACATCTGTTGCCTTTTTTTTTTTCCTTAGATGGTCCAGGATTGAAACATGCTGTTTTCTGAATACTTTTCAGTTGCGTCTGAAATATCCCTTTGTCTTTCTACTCGGTGGCTCCCAAACTATTGTAATTGCCACTCAGTGACCTTGAAGGGTTTTACTTGTGACTCTTCCAGGTTTCTGAATTATACAGGAATTATTTTACACTGATCTACTCCTTCTCTCTCCAAAGCCTGTTATACACTGTTCAGTGGAGAAAATTATGCTGGCTGTGCTTGCTTACTCCTCCTATCTATGGAAGATATGACTATCTGTGAGAAGATAGTCTTATCTTCTCATTTGTCTAAGCAAGATTTCCTTTACAGGAAAGTCTTTGCCTTCTTTCTGGCTTCAATGTGTGATCACTTGCTTGGTCTTAGTTTGTGTGTGCCAGATGGCACTCAATGTAGGATCAATATCAAGTTCTATAAAAATCAAAGGCGAATACAGGCAAGAAGTCTGCAATGTCTGTGGTGCAATGAAGTATTATAACTGGATGCTGTTTAATCCACTGGCATCTGTCTTTAGCTTACTCACTTGACATCACACTGGTAAAATAATCCTTTCCCTAGATGTCAGAGTTCAGAGACAGGCTGATGTTACCCTGCCATTTCCAATGCCAGTGTTCCAGATGTGCTTGTAAAGACCTATGATCACTGTATAGGTGCATAAACATGTAGATGCTTTTCTGTATTTCTGTTGTATTCTCAAAGCTTTTCCCTCAGTGTTATTTATAAATGGTTTTGCAAATGTAGTTGCATCATTTTTGAATGGGAGATGGTATAGTAGCAGTGATACTACGATTTGATTCTCAGCAGAATTCAAGTAGCATCATTAGAAGCTGAGAGATCCAATGGTGGAAGAAGGTTTGCATAAATTGTGCTAAATTGTGACTGAGGGAATCAGGGAGGTGTCCTAGCGAGTGTACTCTTTAGAAGTTTGCATGGATATACTGTATAAGTTTCCATGGAAATATATCTTATGTTGAAGTTGTGGTGCCATATAATTAGGGGAGAAAACATGATGTGATCTGAAGGAGAATAGCCCCCAGGAAATCTGTTTTTAACTTTGTGGTTAGGAGCCAGCTAGGGAGAATAAAACATTTTTGTTCTGGTTCCTCCTAGAGTCTCCGAGAGTCTCTTCATTTACTTAAAAACAAATTGATGCTCTCCTATAAAATGCATGCATGTTTCAGAGACCCAGATCTGCATTCTGCCCCTCACAGGTGAGAATCAGACTCACTTTGCCCTATTCACCTGCTGACTCATAGCTCCTGCCTGGCTCGACTTTAAGAGAGGTCAGATGTTGGCTAGTTTGGGTATGTTACTGAGTGGGGAGACAGAGTGACAAATCTTCACAGACTGAGGAAAGGCCTGAAAAATACTTGACACTCTTCCTGTCTGAATTAAGCAAAGTGGTAGTTGAGTAGATGTGGTGGAACCATCTCCCTCTACCCTGCACAATGACTCAGAGGAAACCTAGATTTCAGAGACGTGTAAAGACCAGGTTTCGTGACAGTTCCCTATGTTGGAGGAGCAAAACAAACATCTGCTGTAAACTCACATCTAACAGACTTGCCTCTGGAGATTCTTTATGGAATTTACTCCATAGAATAAGAAAATGGAATTATCTTCCTCTTTTTTTTTTTTTTTAGACTAGCTTATTACATTTTGGGGCCAAATGAAGTGTAGTGGGGTACTGCAGCTGGTAATGTTTGCAATGTTGTATTCAAAACTATAGAAGAAAAACTTATGATACATTTTTCTGAAACTGTGCCACTAATATCAGCCCCCAATTTAAATGGTCAATTGTATACTTTTACTAATTCCTCCACAGCACCATTAATTTTTCCTTAATTCAAGGACTTACCTACCAATATGTAAAAGGTTTAGCATCCCATAGAAAGTACTGAAAAAAGAGGAAAAATGTGGAACAGCAATGTGCATCTTTATTTTGAAAGAACGTATTTTTTACAAAAACTTTTTGATACTTTTCATGGTATCCAGAGAATAAGTTTTCCATCCTGGAAAAAAAAATGTGTAATCCATAAAGGAGAAGTATATGCTTACCGAAAAATTGTCATCTCTTTTGCTAACAAAATTTGCATTTGCCATCTGCAATGCATCTTCAAACCATCAGCTTTGCACTGGTCCTAGGAAATTATTTCACTTCTCAGGGACTGCACCATTTTACATTTTTACCACTTATTGCAAACTTTCATGTGTAGGCTGAGGAATTTGACCTTAGCTCACAGGAAATTGTCTTTTGAAATGCAGAGGTTGAGAAAAAACCTGTCATAAAACTCATGTCTGTTAATATTCTTGGACATAATTCACGAAGATTAAAGAGAGAAGCTTTTAAAAGTAACTCTAATGTTATGAATAATTATCCCTTTGAACTTGAGGGATACTGGAAATTCGCCGTTAAGCTTCCTGAGATGCTTCTTAGTAGCCACCCATAGACAGCTGTAGGAATGAGACTGCTACCCAGATAAGGAAAGAGTGTTTCATTTTGGCTTCAGAATATGCTGTGTAATTCTCTTTTGCTAAAGTTCCTTAAACCTAGAAATTCTTGTCAAAGATTATTTTCTTTTGGTTTCTAATTTCCTGAACTGTTTATAGAACAGAGAACTGTGCAGAAGCTTTGGAATCTAAGCTTGCAAATCACTCCTATATAAGACTACCTTGGAAGTAGTCTTTCTTCATGTATAAGTCTACCTTGAAAATTCTCCAGTCTAAACATATCCACTGTTATGGTAAAATATAGGCAGACGGCTTTTGGTAGGGATCTTGAGAGTGCATGGCCCTATACATGTTAATATTACCACTGACTTGACATTCCTGAGAAATCATGACAGCACTTAAGTCTTTTCTACTAATTAAGGTAAAAACTAATACCTAGTTAATGATATTTTTTCTGTTGATGGATCAGTGTGATAAGAATATCATGCTAGACATTTTATACAGAGTCTCTAATGTGAGGAAATTAAGTGGGAGCTGGGGCATATCTCAGATCTGGACAAACGCAATAGACTATTTTTGTTTGTATTAATAGTTAAGTCCTCATGGCTGTTACAAATATTTTTTCCTTTACTTATAGTTTGTAAGTATTCCAGGCCTAAAGGCTGAATTCTGCAACGCATATAGTTGTAGACACCACTGTGACCCACACAGTTCCTTCCATGTGCCTGCTCGGTTAAGGCGAGCTGATGAAACGGCGTTTTTACTTCCAGGCTTTCACATATTGGAGAAGGGTGTAGTGGGAACACTTGTTTTCTGCAGCAACCTTGGACAAGTTGTGATTCTCAGTTTCTGCTAGTCCTAGATGTTCCCCATGACTGGAGCCCTCCACCCTCTGAGAACACCTGTGAAGACAGTGGGACTCAGCTCCAAACTGGAACGGCGCAGACAAGCAGCCTGCAGTGTCAAAGCCTCAGCCTGCAGGCTCTTGTCAATCTGGCTGTGCTAGTCCCACAGTATCCAATGACATGGGCCTTTTGTAGTGTTAGCATAGTGTAAGAAAATGATCACCAACCCAAGAGAATTCAAGACCCTCCTCTTTTTCATCAATTGTTTTTTATAAACTCTTTACAAAGGCCAGCTTTCTCTCCTGGAGAAAACAGTGAGTATGAGCTTTCTAATAGCTGTAATAATTCCTTCATTGATATCTACCATGTACTTCATGATATGATTATCAGATCCAGAGGCATCAGAATACCAGATTCTGCACTTTGGAGGAATTTTAGTGTTATATATATAGCTTAACTGAGGCTGTCACCTCAAATATTTAGGAACAAATCTCCCTCTGTGAAGAAATCATTTTTCTTGGCTGGAGCGAGTGCATTGAGAACCCTGTTGGATACTCATACATCAGTAGCAGCGAGAAGACTAAGAAAAAGTATTTACAAACCTGCAAGGAGACAACTCAAAAGAATGAACTTTGTACAAGTGTCTCAGAAGGAATATAATAATAACAAAAAAGGAGAATGAGGAATGGACCTCCAAAATCTACAAGACATTGCCACCAGTTTGTTTGGTCCAAGTGTATGACCATATATTTGCTTTTATATAAGTATATACATACCTATATATACATAAAGACATTTTCAAAAGGTAGTTAAAGATAAGTTATTAACAGGCTCTAGATCTGGAAACTTGCAAACTATAGTAAGGAATATTGTAGAAGATCTAGGGTATTTCCTGTTTGTGTACAGTAGAGAGCTTCTGTCCTGCAGGTAGATATATAGAAGAAAGATTTTCAGATAGAAGAAAAGTGGGTAAGAACAGGTGAACCAAAGAAAACAATAGAAGGCTTTATGGCTGTTGAGATCAATATTTCTGTAGAAGGCAAAAAAAAAAAGAAAAAAAGAAAAACGAAAAAATGTTGGAGAAGGATTTAATGGAATAAGATCAGATATAGGAATGGCTTTATTTGCTGGGCATTAGCCTTTCCATTTAATAGTTTGCATAATGAAATTTTATCTTTGTAGGCAAAATTTATTTTTAAATTTGAAAACGTTATGTTTGTTACTGGAAAGGAAAAAGAAAAGTAGTAAGCTGTTGTCAAGCTTAATGAATGTGGGATGTGATACCGAGTCTTCAAGTTGAGAAAAATGTTGTAGAACCATTTAATTTTTGACTGGATTAAGAAAACTGCCACTTCTGTGCTGACAATGGGAAGTATGTGATATTGGTGATGTATTCCTGAAGGGAGCAACAGAAATGACTGAAGCATTGTCTGGGACTTTCTGGTGTCCCATGCTATGATACAGCATTTGCAGAAACATTCCTTTACATGGAGAGGTATCAAATCTCTTTCTCAGAACTCATGGCCAAGCCATAGCTCAGCCCTAATGGATTTGAAAACTTGAAGAGAGCAGCAGGAAAAAATAGGTAGAGGTAGAGATGTTACTGGACATGTAGGGAAACCTCTAACTTTTGCCATCTTGCAGGTAACCTTTCTAAACTCTGCCTCATTGAAGCTTGAGGACATGAAAAGTTTGTCCAGGCTATACACTATTGACACAACCATCAGATGGGCTTGGTGATTGATGTCTGTTCAAGGTCTTTTTGTAAATTGGCCTTGTGTCCTGGGTAGTAGAAGGATTAAGCTTGACAGTTACTGTGATTTTTTGAACAGTATTCCTTGCCAGAAGTCAGACCTCTGCAGATTGCTTTCTGATCCAACTGAACAGCATGTCAAATATATTGTTATTTTATGAGCACCTTGTTTTCCCTCTCTGTACAATTCCAAAAGTTTCTGCAGGGTGTGAGGCTCCTGAGCAGAGTGCTAATATAGCCCACAAATTGTACTGGTGTCAGTCCAATGGTAGAGCAACCTCTGGTGAAACCCTTTACTGTTCACCAGGCATGATATCTGTCATAATGAATATAACTTGATTCCAGGATTTAATTACTTTTAGCTGCTATTCTCCTTTACTTAATTTGTAGTAGTGTTTAGAGGCCAACAGCTAGAAGCTCAGCATGAATTTCAGGAGACCCATACTCACCCACTTCTTGTGGACTCTGAGCAAGCCCCTAGAGGTGGCTGTCACCCAAGACAGCTGGCTCAGGTGCTTGGCTCCAAGCTGGCCAGAATACCTGTGTCATCCTTCTCGCAGATTTTCCAACATTTACAGGAATTTGAGAATACCCAAGATGAATGGCCTGGGCACATTAGTACTGTAGGCCAGAATGACTAACTTTTACCTGCCTGGCTCTGGGAAACTGTCCAGAATCTTCTGTGTGTTGAATAAGAGCATGATGTGGTAGCACCACATGCATACTTTGCTCTCATTAACCATATGCTGCTAGCAACCTTGGAGAATGAGCTTGGTATAGCTATTTTAATGTAACACATGCAACTATTTTTTGTGCCCCAACCTTCTCTGTCTGCGAGGATAAAGACCTCCATTAGTGAGATCCAGAGGAGGCATTGTGCATAGTAAACGTTGCTATATTTTACATCACCGGTTAATGGATAGCATGGCTAAATGTAATGGTGTCCTAGTGGAAGCAACCACACAGTCAAATGCACAGAGTCAAACTCTGACTCTTCATTTGGTTTGATTACCAACATTTTCTTCCAGTGTAGCTAAAAGGTATAAATGGGATATAATTGCATCTTGCTGACAGTCAAAAGAAACACTCCCACTTTGCACAGTTTGTCTGTAATTCCTTAAATATAAAATGAGAATAACAATAAATTCTAAATTCTGCAGCTCACAGATAGGAAACAATATATTAAGGATGGAGAGATGCCCCCAAACTAAAATGTCAGTCTTGTAAATATCACTTCAGCAGAATTGTGGTATTTGTCACATTGAGGTACTGGTGTGCTAGGTACTATATAACTATGTCGGAAATAACACTGTGTCCCCCAGGTCCCCAGTTACCGTCCTGGCTCTGGTAGCTGTTAAGTGCTGGCCCAGAAGCCTGTTTGCATACTATGTGATTGGTATCAGTGTTTGTATTAGTATTCAAAAAAACAACAAAGGGTGCATTAAAAATAGCAGAGATGACAGAAAGAGGGCAATTACTTGGTTGTGTGAATAGGAAGGATAATATTAAGTTACTGTGTAATTAAGGTTAGACCAAGGTGAAATAAAGATAGCAAACAAGCAAAGTAAGGAAAGGTTACTCATTCTGGTTACAAAACTATCTCTACTGAATTTAATGAAAGGTTTACCCTGACCTCTGTGAAAATGAGTAGGAGTAGACTTGAAGTTAATTTAGAGACATATTCATGAAGCAGTTTAGTGAAACTTGATAACATATAACAGAAAAAGAAACCTGCAGACAAATAAATAAATTGAATCTCATTGAGCAGAACTCACACTGGAAGTTTGATTCAAACCGTTTTCTCATACTATGCTGTGTTTAGAGGTGAAATGCATAGTTTAGTTCCCCATTAGATTATTTATGGACTTTCTCCAGGGCGAATCATCTTCAAAACACCCAAACCTGAGCATGGGCTGCCACTGGTCAATCTCCATTTGCAGAGCTGCTTACCAGCAGGATACCAATGCTGTTTTCATGCCTGACTGAGAAACATTTGTGGCTTAAATTCCATCTTGTTTCAGCTATCAGAGAGAGCTGCGTTCTTTTACTGAACAACCATGGAGACTATTGATTTCTCCTCTGTGCTCACGTGCACAAGCATTTGCTGGGGGCTTGTTGGGACTGCCTAAAATGGCTCAAGAAAATGGCTTGTGAGACAGAGAGGGAAACTAATTAAATCTTCAGATAGGAAGAGGATTTAAATGATGAAAGATGGTGTTAAATTACTCAGCTAACAAATAGGTGCCTTGGAAATTGAAGTACAAATTAAGTTATCTAATTTTTCACCACAAACCTAAGCAGCTCCATTAATATGATTTCCATTTTGTGATAATATTTCATGGCTCATCAGGAGCTTGCTGAAATGTATTAATGACAGCTGGAAACAATGGTAATACAAACCCTTGTTTCCAGGTAAGGTAACGAGAATTTTCCAAAGGAAAGGACATTAAGAGTGATGATGCTTTCATGTGTCGATATGTTTGTACTACCAGTGAGCATAGTGATATGTGTGTTCTACCAAATAAAGAATATGTAAACTTGAATAAATCTGATCCTTTTACCTTTGTGCATGTTACTCGCATTGTCATGTGATGCTGCATGTGAGGAAACAAATCTCGTGACTGCTCTGCGAGAGCTTCCTTCAGCACCTTCCATTTTCATATAATCTGACAAAAAAGGACACTATTTACTCCTCTAATTTTCACAACTGTGTGGACTTCGTAGTCATTGACATAGTTGCTGTTAGGGGATCCTCTCTGATTAATCCTTGTGCAAATCTCTTTTACATTGAGAAATAGAGGTTACTGTAACGTATATTGGCCTTCTATTGGGACAAGTATAAGTGCTTTTGTCTGTAAAATGGATCTCTCTGCCACACACCCTCATCTGTAGTGCTGCCACTCTATTCGTCTTCTCCCTGGACACCGTCTTAGCTTTACTCTTGAGCTAATAGTCTACTATTCTTATTGAGGGAGGCCAGTAGGAGAATGAGAGGAAAGAACACCTAGCTGCTGCTTCGAAACCTTTGCCAACACCTTTGTAAAGTGTCAGGTCAGATTTTGCTTCCTACTGATAATCTAGTGATGCTCTTTTCATCTTGCAGCGAGGTAAAAGATCATTTGCTTAGGGCACATGTTAAAATAACCAACACTGTACTTTTACTAAATGTACATTGCCTTCCCTATGTTTTCTTCCTTTCCTCCTAGATTTAGGATTAGCTGGGAGAGTTGTTGTGAAATTATGGGAGAATTTAAACTCCCAGAAACTCCCAGAACATCTTGCTATAACTCATTTTGTTGTTAGTGCAATATGCATAATGGTAGAGAAAGATGAAACGGTAAACAATGGTTCTCATTTAAAAACAGCATCTTTTTTTTTGGCTGAATTTATACAGAGTGTGCATCTGACAAAAGAGGAGGGAAATATTTCCCTTGAAAGGGTAATGGGAATGTTCAAATTATTTTAGTGTGCTTTCAGATCTGGTCTCCTTTCACTTCTTTCTTTCTAAGCAATTAATCAGTGAAGTCACCCAAGAGCAGCAGTGCTTGCTGTTTTACAGGATCAGGCTATGGCAGTGTCCAGTCATGACAATAACAGCGTGGCTGGGCTGTTTGCCCTCAAACTGTTAAGCTGGTCTGTTAGTTCTGAGTTTTCTAAAATGCCATCTGATAAGGTATTGCAAGCAAACAACCGTACATTTTTTGTTTGGAATTTGCAAGAATTTCTCAGAGGTACACCTGACATGAATATGATCTACTGCAGTTAGCTGTAGCTGCTGTGAAAACCTTACAACCTGCTCCATTTAGTGCAAAATTCAGCAGTCTCTTCCTTCTCTCTTCCCCTCAGCCCACCAGTGTTCTTCGCCCTGGCAATCATTTGTGCTGTACATTGAGGAAAGAGAGATGCAAAAGATGATTGACTGTTTAGCAATGATGTTCCTTCACATTATGGAAATAGAACTTTCTCCCTTTTGACTCTAATTAATGTTTTATGGACTAGGTATGGTCCATTAAGGTCACATACAATGCATAGTCACAGGATCCAGTTTATTCGCCTCTATAATATGCCCCTAAATAGTTAAATTGCCCTGGCATGTCACTAAAATAATGAATTTTCCTGACCTATTGTACATTACTAATGAAATAAGCTCTCCCCTCATTAGGAGCTTAATAGGTTTTCTGCTTCATGTCAGCTGTAATCCTCATTTAACATCACCAAAGAATAATCTTTTTCTTTCTAAGTCAGTAACATGCACATTTTACTCCTATTTTATTGCTAACACAATAGTTCTCACTTCAATAACCTGTATTCTTGCATCAGTAGCTTTAAATGAAGACTGCATTTCCACAAAATCAGCTTTCAGTAGCTTTGGGTATTCCCTTAGGGATGTTCAGGACAACGCCCCTTCAGCACTTGCCTGCAGGTAAAAATAATATCCTACAAGCTCTGTGAAAGAGATCCCAAAAACCAGAATCATGAAATACAGCAGTCAGAGACTTTGCAAATCTTAAGAGATGAACTCTAGCAAAGCAGTAGGTAGCATATCTATCAAAACCAGCTGTTTCCTTGGCATTCTGTTTCAAGGGAAAATTAAACCCCATGATTATCTGCATTCAATCTATATCGTAAGAATGATGAAGAGATTAATGATCAAAGCTGTGTTTCTGTCTCAAGAGTCCCCCTGCTGTTTACGCGCCTACCTCCTACTTAGGCACCGTAGTGATAGATGTTGCTGTCGGACATAGGCGATCTCCGATTGCTTGAAATATGATTCCCCAGCTGTTTCGTGCATGTGATGATGCCCCACTTGCCTGAGTCCTGTTTGGTGTAAGCATCTATCTCTTACTTGTTTGAAAACCTGCAGGAACCATTTAATGCATATAAATGGTATCAGCCTATGGTCCTGAAAAGAACAAGGCAGCTATTAATCAGCTCCAGGGCTCTGTTGCTCTTCATGAAGCATGGGAAGGAAGAAGAGTCTTTCAACTAAATGACTATTTCATTCTTTCAAACACCATGTAATTGACTAGCGTTATGTATTATATGTTATGAAATGCTCCTTGTTTGCAGTTCTTATTAAAAGCTCTGACTTACTTTTGGGTTATTCTTTTCAGTTATTTAGATTAATTCCGCTCTTCATTACTGGTACTGATTGAAAATTGGTGCTTACTCCGTTATTGGTGCTGATACTGGTTGATACTGATGTTGGGGCTTCAATACTGGTGCTACCTAGGAAGAGGAAGAGGCTGTTCTTCCTTTAGTCATTTTAATTGCTCTGTGGTGTGCATTAGGTCTATTTTTGCAAATAAGGTTCTGTCTTTTTACTGATAAGAAGTTCTTTTCTGGCTGTTTCATGCCCAGTTCAGGACATGTAGACATCACAGACGTGTGGGAATATTCTTTGAAAAATAAAGATGTGGGGCAGCAATATATATGTGAAGTCACTCAGATCTAGGCTGAGCAAGTAATTACTTAGCCAAGGCCAGAGGTGTCTGGGCAAGGGCACATCACATTTAATAAACTAAGTATCTCCCTTTCACCCAGTACCTCCACATCTTGTAACTTATTGCCTGATTCCCCCTGGTCTGGATCAACTGTGAGTTTTGCATCACAATGTAGTAGAAAGGTACTGGCCATTTCTCATGCAGAGCTGGGCTAGCTAAGGGTACCCATCGGGCAGGAAGCTGGTTCTGGTCTGTCACTGCGCATTGAGCTCTTTGATAAAGAACAAGCAATAGTCAATACTGAAGTAACGTGATTACTCTAGTAATGATCCTTAGGGAAGGTTTCTTCTGCAATGTTATAACTTTTTCCAGTGCCCAAGTTAATGTAATTTGTTTATTTCAATTTTACAGACTACACTTTAAAAAAAAGACTTAGGACACTCTTTTATGGGACACATGGTTAGGACACTCAGTCTGAATGCCAGTGTCTTTGTTGGTGGGAGAATCTGCATTTGAACTCCTAAAGGCAGGTTTAGGAAGGCATTTAGATGCCTAAATTTGCTGATGCCAATTGCAACAACAACCGAAAAAAAAAATTCTTTAGTAGTACCTCATTGTCCTCAATATATGCATCTGACTGCCTGCTTTCAAAAATCTCCTTTAAGATACTTCTGAAAGCTTTACCTCAGGAGACTGCTGATGGGTTATAGATTGAGTTGTTTAACTACCATATAGATTTAGTCCCCTTCTCTGAAGGTACTGGGTTTATCTGGGTCATAGATAAACCAGGGATCTGATCAAGTCTGTGTGTTTTTGTCAACCTACGATAGGTGTGCTGCTAGGAAGGGAAATGGATAACTGTGGTAATGCAGTGCAAGTGCATTAGTTCAGATGTTTGAATGATTATTCATAGAACATTTTTGCTCCACTGATCACCTCTGTCATGTTTCCACCCACCTACAACAAGCAGGTATAGAAATGTCACAGAAATAAGGACCATAGTGCTTAACACATTGATGGCTTGATTGAGATCTTCTTAAATGACATTGGCTTCAGAGGCGGGTAACTAAAATGTCATAGGGGAATATCTAATGCCCAATGTCGAATACAAGAATTAAAAAAAAAATAAAAAACTCTAAAAATACTGAGTATGAAAAGTAGAAGAAATATGCTTTCTAATCCTGTACACCTGTTCTGAAAAAGAAAACCTTCATCTCATCTCTTGAGTCAAAAACTACTTACTTTATGCCATTTTAACTATCAATCTTCACTTATTTGCAGTTCAGAGAAATTAACTTTCTAGGTGGATACTTTTTCAAAATGTAGAATAATTCCTTGACGCCACCGATACCTGTTGAATCTTCACTGCTTGTACTGGGGGAGACATGCTGTTAACGTCTGCACTCCATCTTCATATCAATGAGAGTGTGATGATCAATTTGTTTTCTTGTCAAATGCTTTCTTTAATGGGTTGCATTTTGCGTGGTTGACTATTCTGATAAAGTCAATTTAATTAACTATCAAGATTTGACAGAACACATTCAGGCAGTGTCATTCATTTTGAAAGAATTATAATTTCAATCAAAGACAAGTTACCAACTGCTCTAATGAGATATCTCAACATTAGGAGGATTTCATGCTAATGATCAAAATGAGATATTTCAGGGTTTCTAACAATTATGATTATAAACCAGATATCTCGTAAATACCAGCGCACACCGTCACTATTTATTCACCAAGCCGTCAATGTTCAAAACAAATTTTTGTCAGTGTTTGCATGCGTCAGCTGGTTGAGGGAAGCAGGAAACTAGTTGCCCTCCCCTCAGTGTGTCATTGAGGATCTCGGAGTTGTGCCTTCCTATTACTACAGGGAGTCATGCAGTACACTCGCAGCACATCTCCCACCTTGTGGGGTGCAGGTTCCCTATGACCAAACAAGCAGCTTACACTGCTGCTCTGTGCCATCGCTCCATATTATTATAGTGGGAGGCTGAATATCAGCAGGATCTACTAGAGAACAGGGTGATTAAAGGACTTCTTGACTTTCCATAAGATTTAAAATTCAGAGTGGAGGAGGGGGAGATACAGTGTGTGAGAAAAACACAGAAAGAAACGGAGAGGATTATGCTTCAGCAGCCTTCATGATAAAATAGTAGTAATTAGTTTCAGTGAAATCCCATAATAGTTTTTTTTTTTTTTGCACTTTGCAGGAAACCAAGTGGCAGACAGATAAAACAAATTACTTTACTCAGGGCAATTAGCAAGCTATTACAAGGTTCTGCCTATGTTTCCCCATGACTGCAAAGATCATGCCCTATTTTTCCAAGAACTTTATGTTCCTGAAAGTCTCATCCATTTTAAGCCTATCATTGTGTGAATATACAGTCACCACATCTCTCTGAATGCAGCCAGCATTGTAGTAGCACAGGGGTCAGATAATGACTCCTATGAGCATGTTGAGGAGATGGAGAATTTTTAGCATCTGTCTCCTTAGTCATCTGCACTAAACCTCCAGTGCTGCTACTGTATGCATGACTTTGGCAGTTAGAACAGGAAAATGTTTGCATTTTATAGTTCTGCATTCAGTCCTGAGAAAGGGCACCACGGATTTAAGTGTTCAGACTCTCGTGGCTTCTTCCACCCCCTTGGAAAGGAAATACGGTTTATTGGTAGAAGGGTACAGAATTTCAAAATCATCAGAAATACCTCTGGAAAGAATGTCTTTATCATTTTGCCTTTTGATTGAAAATACTTTTCAAGTTTGTGATTTAAAAAGGCACCCATCTTTCTAGAGAAAGTAAAGTGTTGCTTTATATAAGTGTAAGTAAGCCATCAAACAAAACAAAATACCTGAACATGTATGGCACAGAAAAATGATAGTTTTGAAATAATTATATTAACCAATCCATTACATCCTCAGTGTGTAATCAGTATTGTTTTAAAGCTAAGGTTTGATGAATATTACTTGAGGTACAGATCACAACATTTCTGAAATGGGAATTTTTAATTTAGGTTTCTGAACAGAAAGACTTGTTCATTGCAGAGAACCAGAGACCATCTCAATTATGCTGCAACAGAAGTTCTGTGAGAGTGTAGAAAGTACTACTTATATCTCTGTCAACCCTGGACTAAGACCACCGGCTCCTCTGACATACGCTGGCTGGCTGAGGTTTGAGGTAAAGAATGAAAGTTACACACCAAATTCTGAAAGATCCTGAACTCCATTCCTAAGCTCTGCAGCTATTAACTTCTAAGTATTAATAATGAAAAACATTTTGCTTTATAATTAATCTTGGTAGTCTTCAATATGTCTTTTTACTGAAAATTGATATTTGAAATCAAAGCATATTTGATGGTGCTTACATTACCATGTTTAGTCAACTTCAGCCTACTTCATGTTCCTGCTTCTGGATCTACAAACTGTCTCTATAATTTCTGGTCTTTCTGTTTTAGACCAGAAATCAGCTTGTACAACTGGGTTGGAAGCTAATGCTGACATCCTCAAAAATAAAACTGATGGCATACATAAACTTGTGCCTTACCATAACTAATTTTATTTGGTAGAGTTACTTTTAATTTCTTGTTGGTCATCACAACTGAGTTGTGCATGCTAAATGAGACCTTGTACAATGATTCATTTATCTCCTTTGCCAACAAGAGTGAATGATACTTGCTGCCTCTTAAGGCAGTTACTTCAATAATAGGGTCATGAAATGTTCAGATTTATTAACAGCAGTCAGGGGAGGAACAGAGAAAATAATCATGTCTGTCTCACCATGTCTTCTCACCAGTGATTAATGTAGGTGAGGAAAGAAAGTAACAAGATAGAGACCTGGTGAAATATGAGAAGTCAGTGTGAGCTAAGGACATATTCAAGGATTTGGAGAGACTGGAATAGTGTTCAATCTGGTGCGTGAAAATCAGGACTAGGGCAGCAATTGCAGATGATGACGACTCTAGTGAACAAATGTCAAAAGAAATTAGTTTTTCTTTGGATTTTTTTTGAAGAACTTGGAAATACATATCAGCAGAACCAATTTAGTCATTAACAGTCCTGTTTTACTGTTATTCAAAAAGTAACTTAAAGAATTTGTGGGTGCACTAGTTATTACTCTAACCTTTGTCTATTGTCTTTCAGAGAAGCCGGAGCACCGAGTTATCATCCTCATTAATGACAGCTCAATGTACAGTTAAAGGACAGCACTAAAGGTCTTTCTGGAAGGAAAAAAAGGGAGAGGAAACAGCTTATTCCAGTTTTGAATGATTGATTCTCCAATACATAATCAAATCTGGTTCCTTGTTCTATTTGATCATTGACATTTGACCATATCAAGGCTTTTGTAATTGGAAGGGAGTATCTTGAAGTGTGTTGGGCTCCTGAACAGTCTAGTTAAGTGACAAGTTTTTCTAGTTGAAATAAAAGAACTGATAGTAGGAAAGATTTTTCTTTGATACAGGAAAGCACTTGGATTTTGATTGTGTGATGCGGCCAAAATTCCTTTGAATTGAAATGTGCTTAGATGACTAAAGAAACTCGATAGATGTTTAAAAGGCTGGGATGTCCTGACCGAAATAATTTTGATGAGGTATTTGCACTGTGATCCAAACGTTGTTTTTAGTGAAGAAATAATGCAAATATAAACTGATGCAAAGCAAACTGTTACTTCATCAATAACACTGAGGTTACATGTTTTATGGGAAATTTGATTGCAAACAACTTTAAATAAAAATGTGATTATGTTGATGGACGGGGCTGTTTGAAAAATGTTTCATTAGATTTTTCCCTGAGATGACACCTTTATTGCCTATTGATCAACTTGTTCTGCCAGATGGAAGATGGAAGTATAAATGTTCTAACACTTTACAAGTTTATCTTTGTTTAAATTACAGTAATAAGGAATGTTAATTTTGCCTTTTTATTTCTGACCAGGTAACCATCTAATTTTTGGTACTAATTTCAGTATAAATGTTCCTATACCCAGCTGGTGAAAGTAGTAAATATTCATGTTCAATCTAGTGATCTATGCTACTAGCATCACATATATAACTTTCTATTCCTGGAGAGAAGCTAGGGCAAAAGCTATTAAAATTTTTCTGGTACGGTAGAAAAAAAAGAAATAGCAAGAAAAGAAAAGGGTATTTATGGCTTGAGAATAATCTTAGAGACACACACTCTAAACAGACCTTACATATGCAACAAGAAACTCCTGCATACATCTTCTCAACATCTGAGCACTTGTGTCGCAGTTCCAACCTCCTCGCATTTGTAAAACAGTGCTTAGACCCTATGGGCCATTTACCCTTTAAAGTGTGCTGTGATGCTAAAAAATGACTCTGCAAAAATGGTACCATGAGGATTCCATGATTATTCTCTCTTGGTAATGAGAAACCTCCTCTGTTCACTTTCTAAATAAAACAATGATTTTTTTTTCTACCAGCCAGCCCTGCATGCTTCACTTGAGAAGATGAAAGTCAGGATGCATTCTTTTATATCCACATTTTCCTAACAATAAAATGGTTGCTTGGATCCTAGCAATTCTGTTATCAGTGTGCAAGATGGATTTAAAGCGGATCACTCCCCTGTGATGCAATGGACTCTGCAGCGCTAACAAGAATTAAAGGTAATAGAGATATACTTTAGTCTATAAAGTAAACATATACTACCACTGAAAACACACTATGAGCGTATGTCTTCATAAGGAGACATATAGTTTGCACAGATACTTCCCAGGGAAAAAAACTAATTTTGTTCTGATTCTGCAGCATTTCCAAACTGCATTTAGTTACATGAAGAAGGTTGTGGCTTCCCCGTGGATGTTTGAGCTAGAGGTGCTGGAACAGCTTCCCCTAAAACAGTGTTTGGAAAGGAAAACAGAATATTATACGAAAATAAATTTATCATAAAAAGTGCATAGCTCAAAAATTTGTTATTGATAAAACATATATCTCAACATTGAAATGGTTGAATAAGATGAAGTATATCTGTTGAATGCACTGCTCTGGGACCTTGGGAGTTTTAAAATTGCTTCATTATGTTATAGAATCATAGAATCCTTAAGGATGGAAGGGATCCTTAGGGATGGACTGTAAGCTGCATGGACTATTTTGGAAAGTCAGGGACTTTTCTGACTTGCCACAGTGCTTAGGGAGAGCTCTCTGCCCTCAAGCAGGCAGTGCACATTTGTTGTAGGGCACTGCTCAACATGGGGACACAGTTAGGGAATACAGGCTCTAAGATGGCATTGCTGACCACTCTGGTCCCCATGACTTCTGTCTCCTGATTAGCCAAATGTGGCATCCAGCAGGATCACAGAATCATAGAACTATAGAATCACTAAGGTTGGAAGGGACCCCTAGAGGTCATCTAGTCCAACCTCCCTGCACACACAGGGTCACTTAGAGCAGGTGGCACAGGGAGGCATCCAAGCGGGTTTTGAAGATCTCCAGAGAAGGAGAGTCCACAGCCTCTCTGGGCAGCCTGTTCCAGTGCTCTGTCACCCTCAGTGTCAAGAAATTTTTCCTTAAGTTCCTGTGGAACTTT
>JAWLRI010000912.1:251257-293785 GCA_034781795.1 Crypturellus tataupa | reverse complement strand
CCCAGTTGTCCAGTCTGTCCAGGTCCCTCTGGATGGCAGCGCAGCCCTCTAGGGTATCAGCTACTCCTCCCAGCTTCCTATCATCAGCAAACTTGCTGAGGGAGCACTCTGTGCCTTCATCCACGTCACTGATGAATAAATTGAACAAGATTTATTAGCATACTTCAGTCCTGAGGCTGTGTAGCCATAGGGGAAGGAGGTCAGCAGTCCATACAGGCGGATTTTTTTATAAGAATATATCCTATCTAGATTTTAAATTATCCAGAGTTGATGTGTTCATTGCAACAAGAGTAGCCTGAAAACACCACCCTGTTACTAACATCTCTGAGTACAGCTTTTTATTTAGTCATAACATATTCTTAACTTCCAGATATTGCAGCTTGTTGCATTATTGCCAGCTGTACTGAAGACCCAGCTATGTCAAGTTTCTCTTAGACATGTATAATTTTCAAATTGCCAAATAATTTCCATTCTGTTAGAGGAATGAATTCCAGGGGAGTGATTTAACTGCTTAAGCAAAGGTACCGTTTTAGATGCCCTCATATATCTTGCCCGGCTTCCAGCCGCTTTTCAGAAAAGCACAGTTCTCTTCTTATAAATACCAGGTCATACCTGCCTTGTCCTCCCAGATGAATTGCATTACAACACAGCCAATTAACATCTTTTGTTTAAAATATACATAACAATACAGCGGGAATATTCTTCTTCATCCCCTCTATGATGATGATTCAGCACTTCAGAAGAAGGTACTCAAAATAGTTTCTCTGTTTTGACTTCAGTTGGAGGATTGAGAGAATTTAAAATTTATGTAAAGATGATTGCAGAAAAAGGAACAAGTCTGTTAAAAGATTAAAAGATACAAGCAAAAGGATAAAATACTTGCAGTTGTTATGGTGACTGTTAATGCATATTATCAGACATATTGGCTATATTTGACCTATTTAAAATGCTTAGAAAAGACCGAAGAACATGACCAAACCAAAGAGTAAAGGCTAGAAAAGTGCATGAGTTAGGCAAAGTTGATAGTAAGACTGGAAGAAGGAAGATTTTTTTGAATAACTTGCCAAGGGTAAAAAGAAAAAAAAACAAAATATATTGTTCAAAATTTGATTGGAAATTCTGGAGGTCATCAGGTAATTTGTATGACAGAGAGATAGAATGTAAAGGGAATACCCAGAGAATGAGTCTATAGCAGACAAGTCTGCAGCAGAAAATCTACATGAATTATTTGCTTTGGTGCTTGTTTGAAGAGGATTTGGTAAGTCGTTACAAAGTCAGAGCTTGAAAAACCATCAGAAACTTAAGTGCTAAGTTAAAGTTCTTAAACTGGTTTGAACTGTTTTAGAGATGAAATGAATATTAATAAATAAAGCAAACATTCAAACATTCTAGAAGAAATTAAAAATGAAATTTTGCATTATTGACAATAGTTGCATAATTCTTACATAAGTTGTCTGCAACATTTTATTGTCTATAAAGTGGTAGCTGATAAGGGAGATCTAGAGAGGACTGCAGCCCACAGACAGTGATTTATCTACCAGGTATATAAAAATTCTTAATATCTAAAACTTCACAATAAGCAACATAAGTAAATAGAATACAAGAATATGAAGTATGCCTTATATAGGGAGGTCATACGTCACGTCTAACCTAGAATTCTTTGAAGGAGCCGCTGATATACGAATATAATTATCCATTTGGTCTGCTTGGATTTCCAAAGGGCTTTTGACGGGATCCCTCATCAAAAAGGCTTAAGAAAACTAAATTACCTCGAGGAAAAAAAGATGAATTCCTCTTCTGACTTAATAAATGCAAATATGATAGGAATGCAATGATAGGAAAATGTGATTATGTGATTGGAAACAAAAGGTTTAGATAAGGGGAGGTGTGCAGAGTTCTGCATTTCAGGAAGTCTAGCTATTCAATATATTCATAAATGACCTAGAAAAGAAAGTGAATAATCTAACAAAATTTGCTGATAAGAAATTGTTCAAGGTACTCAACTCTCAAATAACTACAAAGAGTTACAGACAGATCTCATGATGCTGAATGACTGGACAGTAAAATGGCAGATAAAATTCAAGGTCAATATATGCAAAGAGATTCACATGGAGAAACACAATCTTAATTGTACATACAGAATGATGGGTCCTAAATTAGCTATAGCCTGTCAGGTGAGAGATCTTGGAATTTTTGTAGTTAGTTTATTAAAACACTAGCTCAATGCTCAACAGTAGTCAGAGAGGCAAAAGGAATGATAAGAATTGTTAGGAAAAGAAATGAAGACAAAATGTAAAGCACTGTTATGCCACTGTATAAATGTGTGATGCAACACACCTTGAACACTCTGTACTTCTCTCTGTTTCTTGAAAAGGGGAAAGTGAAACAAAATGTTCCAAAGAAGACTAATTAGGATAATTACAGAAATGGATATCCAAGAAAAACATAAATAGTTTTGAAAGAAAATGACTAAGGATCATATTCTGTATATTAATGTAAAATCATAATTGTCTTGGAGAAGGTGAGTAGAGCAAGCTTAGGAATATTATATGCCTTTTCCAAGGCTACACAAAGAACCTGTTGCAGTATGTTGATGAGACTACACTTCCTCTCAAAATAGTCAAGAAATATGTCACAGATTTTAGCTGTGAGCATTTTTAATCATCTGCAGCTTTCTTGGGTTCATTATTCCAAGTCATTTAAGATCATGGTCTTATTAATTACATAGCAACTTTCTGTCTCCAATAATTTAATTATAGAATATTACCTCATTAAATACAACAAAACTGATCAAAATAAAGGATTATTTTAATACACATAATTGAATCCTTCAGTTTTTAATCAAATTAGCAATTGATTATTAATTAAGTAAAATGAAAAGCCTGTCACCTTCACACAGAGCAAAAAAAAAACAAAGAAAATCAGACTAATGCCTTTCATAGATTGATTGAAAGTGAGGATGCTGGAAAGCTTATGTGTGTCTGCTAGAGTCTGATGCTCTTGACATAGGTTAATGCAGATGCCTAGAGTAGACTCAGGTGGTATAGGTTACAGAGTCCATTTCCAGCTTCTGCTCTGTAAAGTAGCTGAAAAGGAGGATTAGCTATTTCCTAGGTATTTCATCTGTGCAATTAGTTTGGTGTCGCTTCTATGTTTTCAGAAATTATGTAATGAATATCACTGTTTTAGATCATTCAGTAGACAGGATCTGCTGTTAAAATGTGTTTTCGGTTCATCTTTTTTTCACCTTCTATTGAAAAGCCCGGCCCAGCTGTGGTCTGAGATCCCTAAAAGTAGGTGTAACTGAAGGATCTTCATTATTTAAAAGCAAATAAACAAGCAAACACAAAATTATTTGATTTTTATCTTTTTGCTCTGATTTCCCATTGTTGCTAAGGTTTTTCTGGCCTATATTATTGAAATTTCTTGAAGATGTTTAACTTAATAGCAACAACATATATATTTTTGCCTTCTTTTCTCTCCTTTCTGTTCCCTTTCCTTGAATATGCCATTGTCACAACCAGCCAACAGAGGTTTTCTTTTTCCTTCCCTTAGTGTCGTTTTCCTTTCTCTGCCGCACGCCCACTGTGAGGTTCTTTCTCCTCCAAGCTGTCTCCTAGCGGTTTTGCCTTTGTCCTGGTGCTATGGGAGCAAAGTGTTCAGACCCTTCATGCTGTCCATATCTTTGTTTCTCTCCTCTCATCTCAATTGCCTTTGAGCAGTGCAGGAGCTGCTGCACAGTATTTTTACCCCATGAACCTTAAGGACTCAAAACAGGTCAGGAGAACTTGGTGAAGAGAGCAAGTAGGAAAGTATACTTTTTTTTAGCTCTATAATCAATAAGATATATTAAGATATACAGACAGACATACATCTCCTGTATAATTATTTTTGTTGAGCAACAGTGTACTGAAAAAAGTCCTGAGGCAAGTATTGAGGAAAAATGTGTCCCTCCTAAAATAATTTGTATACAAGAGCTGCATGGTAGACACTATTATAGTCATTCTTATTTCAAATCATATTTTCCTTCCTTTATGATTGAAAAATCTTTCTTAAAACCTGAGCCACTGGCATAAGCGTGTAAAGAATATACATTACGAAAATGCCTGCTCATATCTCAAACCTCATGACATGAATGCATTAGGATAAATTAAAAAAAAAGAAAAAAAGGAGTAACGTGAGATATTCTCATGGAGACAGTATGCTTGCATGATGCTCTATGGAGAATATACCACATTAAACATGAAAAAGCCAATAGAGTCTTTAAAATGTGAAGAAATGGTACTAAATTGAAGTATGGCATTAAAACATACTAATTCATACAGACTTTTTGAGATTTAAGAATTCTCACTGTACCACCTTTATAAGTGACTGTGAGACTTTTTGCAAAGCCATTTTACTGTAACAAGATTCAAAGTCAGAATTCCCTTCTCTCTAACCAAATCTTCCAAAGTATCTTAGCACTTGCAGAAACCAAAAAATTAAACTGTCCCCAAACAGGGCTTTTGAAGCATAGAAGGGGAGAGATCAGTGGTTTTATGGGCTACAATAATGATCATATTATCTTTGACCCATTCTACATGCTTTAATGTCAAGAAGCAAAATAATAAAAGAAACTGAATAGCTACAAGGCTGAATGGAAGAAGCTTCAGAATGAATTGTCTGAGCACAATTGTTTCTGGTTGTTTTTCTAGCTTATGTTGGTCTCACTCTTTGATGCTCTTGTTCACACACCACTTTGAGATGTATATTATTACAGTCATCTTGCAGATCAGAAAAACTGAAGAGAAATGTGAAAAGTGACTTACCCCGTTATTATGTGGTCAACTAACAGTATAGTTGCTTTTTTCTGAGTCCTGAGTCCATTTAGAATACTTATAGTGAGAAAAGGTCTTTTCCTGTGCTTCAAATGCTTGGTCATCATGTACATTTTTTTTTTCTTTAAATAAATGCATGGATATCTTTTCGTATTCACTTGCAGGCATGTATGAGGGTTTAATAATTTCAGAAAGTTCTTTCAGGGTGTGCGTGCTCTAATGGTTCCTGAGAAGCTGCCCAGATGCAAGATCGTTCCAAAGTTATTGAGGACAAACAACATGACTATGTGGTAGAAACTGGTGAGGGAACTTACGAGGGATTCTTTTCCTTGATCTGTGATGCATTAATGTTGCAAGAAGTCAGGTGGTGAGAGATGTCTTTGTTGTGCTGACTTATCCTCATAAAGAATGGGCTCCAGCTTTGGTCCCGATTCAGAATTTAATGCCAAGCTTGTTTATTTTTTTTGTCAGAAAAGCAGTACTACACTAATCAGCTGTAATTTATTGCCAAGTTTTGATATATAACTAAGATGCCTTGCAGTAATCAGGTTAAAAAGTTAGTATCCAAGGGTTAATCAGATTGTTCAGATGTAAAATACCCTGTCCTCTAGTGAGAGGGTGGCATTTTGCTATCATTACTAGTTAGGGAAAACTGAGATCAATCTGTGTCATTAGAATGAGCTAAGACATAGCAGATCAGTCAAAGACTGCAATAAAAATGATGACAAAAGAGTTAAAATAGTGGCTGGAATGAAACCCTAATTCAGACAATAAATTATAAGGAGTTGCTAATGGTTCCCATGCTCTGGAGAAGACTGGTTCGCTCCAAAACAGTTGTCTGGCATCCTTTCTCATTTCAACATTTTTGCTAACGTTCCTCAGTCACTTGTGAGCTTTGCCTTGTTCCCTTCAGACTTTTCCAAATGTTGTTATTTCATAAGGGATCTGCCATGCTCTGGAGCAGCTCTACTGGCAGCCCACCAGCTCAGGTACAGGGTTTGGCTGAGGTCTGAGGACAACCTCCTTGCGAATGCTCAGTGGGTGAGATGGAAGATTTGAGGGAGGAGAGGCAAAGGCAGCTTTGGTAACTGCTCTGTAATTAATCCTAGGGCTGGATCTCAGACCAGTGTCTGCAAACCACTCAGAGAGGGCTCATTTTCACGGCTCTAAGTAAGTGGATCTGTTGATCATTTACATGACCAGACTTCTGTTTTATAATAATATAAAACTGCAGAAAGGAACGAGACATATTCCCAAATATAAGACAATACAACTGCAAGTAGGGACACTCTGCTTTCCATCAGCCCCAATTCAGCAAAGCAGTTTTGGACTTCTTTTAGAGTACTCCGATATGGCAGTCTTGTTGAGTTGGAGCCTTGTGCAGCTAAACATTGATTTGGGCTTATGAAACCAAATGGCTGTGATGGATGAAATATTACTCCACTTCTATGTAGGGAGAGTTTTTCCACTGACTTCAGTCAAAGTATGATTTATTTCAAGCATTAAACTTAAAGTATTAAACTTTAAGCACACAAACCTCTTTTCACTTGAAATCATTGTTATTAATAATTAAAATAATGTGAAACTAACATTTGATATGAGAGTACTGAACTGTATAAATATGAAATATGCATCTAATTGAAATATTTTATATTGCTTTGATTGCTTTAACAAAGTGTTATCTTAATGAATTATATTTTTAAACTGCAACAATTTCAATTATACTTTATTTTTAATGTATATATAAAAATATCATATGATTTCCCCAATGTAAATTTTATTTTTTCATGGCATTTGTTCTATTCTTAGCTCTCATTTATGGATTCTTAAAATTTTGATGTTATCAAATCTCAAGTATAAAGAGGCCAGCTGCTATATAACCACAGTGAGCCAAATTAAAAATAGATTAAATCCTCTGCCGATTGTCCTTCTGGCTACTTCCAGATATATTTGTAGTGGCAGTATAAGTATTTACTTATCACTATAAGAAGATATAAGCTTTATGCAAATATAATTGTCAAGTAGTCTAGGACCCAACTTTCTGTTCTGTGGAGAGTTGAATGAACTGATAAATCTTCGAAAGGCTCTATACTGCAATTAAGCAGCTAGGGAACCTCAGAGAATAGACATGTCTTCTATTTAGTAGTTAATTTTGAGTGCCTTGAGTGCATTGTGGCAAAATACTTTTGTTTTATGACTGCTAGAGTCCTGGCAGTGATAGCACTGGTAAAACTGTGTTTCACCAAACCTGTCTAGGCACAATTGATGTTATCCATTCTGTCAGAGGAGACAGAGACAGCACTTACCAAGCCACTTTCATGCTACAGATTTTTTGCAAACAGTCCATTCTGCATGATTCTAAATCTGATTGTGCTGTTCGTGTTCCCTGGTACAGGAAAACCAAACAAAACAGAACTAAGCTAACCTAAGCAGAGGACAAAAGAAACAAATCCCAACCTGCCAAATTGTATGAACTGAAATACAGAACAACAATCTTGAAGAATAACTAGGAGGAGACACAGCATATTTTGTAGAAGGCCTGATGCAAAAATAGCAGGTTGTGCAAGAGTGTTTCAAAAGTATTCTTATCCCGTTGAATGATAAAATGAGAATTTGACCAAACCACCATCCTAGTTCCATCCTAAAAAACATCCATCGCAAAGAATGAACATCGGTAAGCCTTGATGCTGAAGTATATGATCATCTGTTATACTCAGCTCTAAGATTCTTGTTCAGGAACACCTTCCAGTTCAGACAGGGAATTAGAAAATGTGAAAGTATTCTCTTGATTTAGAGGTTTAGTGCCTGTCCTGAAAGCTGTATGAAATCAATAAAAATAGTACCTTTTTGGAGAAATAATTATTATACCACTTTTAACAGGAGATGAGCAGAAACTTTTAGATAAAACAATGCTTGTCAAAACCTGCTAGCAATAGCTGGTGTGATGATATGATTTTTACTCATCAATACCTTAGATGTTTTTAATGATATTTTAAATTTTATATTTAGATTTGTTAGACCCCAAATTCTGCTGCCTTGGTTCAAAATAGCTACTTCTTATACAGAATGAATGAAAAGTGTATTTGAAAGCTAGACAAAAATATTTATTGACCTGGACTGTTTTCCTTTCCAGATCTTTTTTTGATTCTTTTATATTACTATTAAAAACATATATCTTAGAAAATTATCATGCATTCCCTATTTTCTTAAACAGTGATCACAGGACTTGATCTTTTTCTCCTCGCATTAGAAAACTCTCAGCAATACAGTAATAAGATACTTGGCTGCAGGGGTTTGCTGATGTCATCCTTTCTTGATCTTACTTTTTTAGATCTTTATCCTGAAAAATTTGCCTCTGATAATATTACTGAAGAGGAATTTCAGTAATGAAGGAAACAGGATTATAAATAACCATGAAATACATATAATCTTCTCAGTCGATAATCTCATTGCCCTCAAAATGCTGATGGCCAAGTTCCTTCCTTTTTTTTCTCTTTCCTGTTTCCTCCTGACCTCCTCCTCTCCATTCCTCACTCACTTTCCTCCATGTTTAGAAAAGCAGCGCTCCCTTCCCCACCAAAAGAAAGCAACTTTGGTGATAGGGCAAGGAGGAAACATCAAGGAACTAGGAACCTTTTTTAGGGGAAATACGTTGGAAATTCTCAAGGCATTGCAGTAGTATGTCCTTGAAACTCATTTAATACATAGGGTAACCTTCGAGGATGGTTGCATGTAGCCAGTGTTATATAAAGAGTTTTACATCTGTATTTTAAATACATTATTATAATGAATGTAATCTGCTATAATGCCTTGTCTTTTTCTGCATTGACTACACTTGACAGGGGGAGCTTATTATGATGCTTGCTTATATGGGTCTGCCTCAGATATTAAACCATTATATCTTGCCTCTAAACCATATTATTCCCAAATGCAAACAGGAAATTTTCTTGAGATGGCATTTGTTACTGCACATTTGAATTTATATAAAGTAAGGCATACAGTGTTCAACATATATCAGTAAAAGCCTTTGATTTATATTTCCAAGAACTAGGTCACATAAAGCATTCATTTCAGGATGAGGATATGTATGTGCCTGCTTATACTGGCATCTTTAGCTCTGAATGAGAATGTATAGCTGTGTTAAAGAGATAATTTTTGAGCAAAATAATGGCTTATTGTTTTTGGCTGAGTTAAAGGTGATAATTACTCTTATTTTATGTAAAGCTGTCAGTATTGTACAGCTTTTCTGAGATTCCTCTTTTCCCTGCTGGTACCTCTTTAGGTTTACTGCTAATGCCTGTAGCTATCTTGGGGCTGCTTGTCCTGAGAAAAAGGATTTTATGGTGGGTAACGGCTTCCTGTGTTGCACAGCACAGAACTCTGCTGCTGCAGATACCCCTGCTGTACAGCATCTTTTGTCATCTCATCAAGCCCCATGTTAAAACTTCCTGTTTTTGCTGGAATACATAACTCTACGGGCAATTCTACTGGAGCTTCAATTTGCTGATGACTAGAGCCTTCTCCTCTTTGTGGGGCTGTTGGATAAAAGTTAAAGCTTATTTTATCCACATTAATTTATGTACTTACTGTGACCTTAAAGATCTCTTTTTCTTCCTGTAGTTTATCAAAAATTGTAGCACAAACAAATTTATAAAGCACAAACCGCTTCTACCTCCAAAATTTATTTTATTTGATTAAACAAACAACAAACCAACTACTGTATTATCCTACTATAAAATAACCTTTTGATTCCTTGAGATAATTTTGCAGCCCTTATCTAAACCTTTCATGGCATCTCTTTTCAACATTGGTGTTCCAAGAACTGTACATGAAACCAAACTAGTACCTTGTACAGAATTCTAAAGCTTCCCTATCACTTCTGGAAATGTTTCACCTGAATTTCATTAGAGGATCATTTTTACATGTCTGTATTACAAAAGTAGTAATTTGGGGACTCATTAATTTGCAAATGCAAGTACTAGTAAAATATTAACATTCAGGAAATCATAGATTTTAATGAAGGGTTAATTGGGCTGTTCTGACATTTTCTTTTTGTGTGTGTATGTGAGAGATACAAGGAGTGCTTGGTAATACAATTTACATTGATTATAACTGACTGCTTGGTCTCAGTGAGAAGGCCAAAATCTGGAACTTTGCCCTTTGTGCTGATTGAGTATTGCCTGGCTGTAAAGCACAGAGAGAATAACACACAGAGAGAAGGTGTGAGAGAATGAACACACAGTTTTATGTACACTGCGTGTTAAAGAAGACACCCTTTCTCTGAGAAATGTAAACTAAAGCTCTTTCCTTAATTGACCCTTCACACTTGCAATAATTTATTTACAGTTTGTTCCTAGGTGCATTTTATCTTCTACCCTTCCGCATAAGGGTGGAGCTAGGTCTGTTTCTTGGCGCTATTAGCTTTTGCTGAACTGGCTGTTTTTAGGCTCTGCTCATGATAATGTAGCAGTGAGACACGGTAGGTCTGAGTGTATAATATGTGAGGCAGAATATGATATAAATTGGGACCAACCTGAATAAATTAGAGGGAATGGTGTAAAATATGTAGCTTCTGACCTATTTTTCTCTTACATTTCACTAAGCAAGGAGATAGTCCACGAGTCCTCTCCAAGCTTTAATGAGTCCCTGCGTTTTTATAGTTGAACTCTGAGAGGAAGGAAATATCTCTGTGAATATATGCCAAGGAGACAAAATTCACTAGACCGTGTGAATGATGATAAAGTCATTTTTAGCATAACTGATATTACAGATATATTAGGTTGAAAATTCATTGACTCTCCGGAGAGAAGACCAAGTGTTCTTATTTTGCCCCAGAAAGGGCTGTTGTACCTTAGAAGCATTAAACTCACAGGCATAAGTTTGGGGTCTGCCCTAGACCTTGGTCATGGATACCCTGGGGGAAACTGCAGCCTGTTTCCTCAACAGGCTCACACTAGAGGACACTCAGGATGGACTTTTGCTGTCAAAAGGCTCACAGCCCACATTGTTTCAGAGGTAGCAAGCAATGAACACAATAAGCAAACTGTTTTTTACTGCTTTTTAGGCATGTATTTGTTGCAAGGCAATAGTGAGAGGAAGTGATTTGGAGGTGTATTGGGAATCCTTCATAATGGAGAGACTGGAGCAGGGACTCCAGAAGGAATAGCATAGGTTTGTGCTTTTTTGTATGTGTTCCAGCATCCTCTTGGGCCTTCCTAGACTCCTTAGGGCAATGGGGAGACTGAACACATATCTACTGGTGGGAAAAAATCCAAAAGGAAGCAAATCCAGGGCTCCTTTCCAGTATTCAGCTCTTCACATGCAAATATCATTGCTTGATCTCAGGCATAAAACTGCAGCAGGATGCAGAGGGGATGACAATTCCTGTCAATGGCATGATGAAATCTGGCTAAAGGCAGTCACTTTTTTAATTTTTCAAAATTTGTATTTTTCCTTGCTTAGTTTTTGTACTGCAAGCTCCTGCTAACATCACAGTTCAGTAGACCGATACTCCTGCTGATATTTATATGCTTTCCTTTTTTCTTGTAGGAGTAGAGATGATGGCAAGATCTGAGCTTGAATCAAAGAATCTGCCTAGCTCCAGAACCAGAGTAACACTGAGGCAGCCAAAAGTCACTATTTGCTGAGCTGTTTTGTGTATTTCTTGGCTGCAAAAAAGACCTAAGCTTGTACAATTCTAATGAAGAAAATTTTAATGAGGGAGGATACTATAGCGGAGGAGCATTCATGCTTAGTGAGGGAACTACAAGCTATAAATACAATATAATGTGATAGTATGTAAACAGATGAATACTGGCTGTATATTTTGGCAACGGGAATTCACATTTTTCTTTGCATGAGTAAGAAATGGAAAACTTCTTTCTTGTCTTTTTTTTTTTGCAATTTATTTTTTCTTATTTTTTTACTGTCAGAAATAAGAAAAACAAGCTGACAACAACAGAATAGTTTGTCACATCTTTTTCAAAGTTATAAGAAAATTCAGGTGTAGTTTAATCTGAGTTGAAAATGATTCTTCTGACAAAATAATACTGGATTGAAATATCAATAACAGTCAGTCCTGAGACAGTAACACAAACTTGTGTTCATGTTTTTCCTAAGCTGTGGTACATGGCCTAAATAGGCTCTTGACACCCATCGGAAACATGTTCATTATTAAACTGCATTACTGTTTCTTTTAAATATATCAAGCACATTATCAATTCTAACAGTACTATGCAAATGATTATTTCTATGTCTCTTCCTGTGATGTTGATATTTTGCCCTCACTGTTTGAAATAGAGATGTTTCTTTCTTGCTTTCTTTCCTTTGAAAATGCTATTCCTTTGCCTGGGAATATGTTTCTTGACCTTGGACAAGGGAAAATCTGCATTGGCTCTTTCCAATGCATTTAAAAGTTGCACATGACAAAAGCTGCTTTGGAAAGGATTTTGTATGAATCACAAGCTTTTGAGTGGTGGAGTAGACCAGAGCAATTATAAACGAAATTCAAAGAAAGAAGTTAAGAATTGTAACATAGAAATACTCTGCCTGTGTCTTTTCTGTCACGCTGATTGTTTCTTAAATCATGTGCCAAGCACTGTACACCTTTATGCTTTTGTCTTCTTCACTGGAATTTCAAAGCATACGTTCTTCTCTCCACCTAGTGCTCATCTTTTCTCCTCTGTTATTTTTGCTACAATTTTTATAATCTCAGCTGTGCAGGTCTCTTGAGATCTGAGGTCTGAATATATATATTCAATATTTATATAGTTTTTTATTGGTAAGTTATTGTTTTTTTTTTCTCCACTTGCTCTATCAGTCCAAAAATAAAAGGCACAGCATTGCAACAGCCTAGACATTTTATTGCATTAGGATTTTTCAAATGACAGGTGGAGTTACCTTTTCAAGTCGACTCATGAGAAGAAAAGAACTCCTGATCTGTGTCACTTACTTAAATTGTTTAGCCTGACATTTAACAAATAAAGCAGCTTAAGTTCTTCATGGAAGCACTTTAGTTAAGAAAGAGGAAGCAAATCCAACCAACCGCATATTTAAAGTATGAGTGCACTCATACATGAACCCTGCCATGCTATCATGTCAACTTTTGATAGCTACTGAAGGAAGACATCTATTTTTTTCCCAGTTTTGGTCATTTAGTAGGTGTAGACAAGATTTCTTTCCTCCTGAACACCCGCATTATGCAGCCTTGTGTTTTTAAAAGCAATCTGTCTGTGTCAGAAGCCCAGCAGTAAGTCTGCCTCTCTGTATGAGGGAAATTGTTTTCTACTAACTGATGACCTCAGCGTAGCAGTTTCTTTTCCAGCACATCAAAGCTCACAGCCAGACTTGCTGCAGCAAGTGTACTTTTGAGTGGCTTTATGACATATAAAGACCCTCTTTGGCATTCATACTGTGCTTCTCCTCTGTTTACTACCTAGCAGTGAATTATTTATGGAAGTTGCTGGAGATACAACTCTCTTTTTAACCAAAAGCTGTATTTTATCTTGTAGTGAGAATTTATGTGAAAGCTATTCTGGTGGGGGGTTATGTCCTTTCTTCATTTATTTGACAGGTTTTATGGTTCCAGTCCCTTGTTTCCATTTTTATTATCATTAAAACCCATCTCTGAGAATTATTATTATAATAAACATGGTTGCAGCTGATGATATTTGTATTTCTGTTTTTTGAATAATTTCAGATAAGATCACAATGAATAAGCTAATATAAATAATCACAGTAAAGGAGCAGCTGTTTTGTTTCTTTGAAATTAAACTTAAGGTCATTTGTTTATTCACTGGTAATAATGACCCATGGTAAAACTCACTGATCATATGCTCTGACTGATGGGAATGAACTGAGAGTTGATATTTTTTATTGGCTTTGAAAAAAAGGAGGGCAGATGAGAATGCATTTTCTAATTTACAGCTTCTTTAATTGTTACATTGCTCTTCGGATATTTTTTAGGCTATTTTATTTCATACATACTGAACTCAGAAACAATTGAGTTCAGAGTTGTTGATTGCTACAACAGGCTGATAAAAACCTTCCTTCCGCAGATTCTTCAGTCTATATATGTATATATATGTACTTGTTCTCTGGATGATGGCACTGCAGAAAAGTCACAGATAGTGTCTCTGCTACAGTAAGGCAGAAATAAGGATTTTCCAGCTCTGAAATTCTCATTTAGACACACTTATATCAAGTGACATGAGTTCTCTGGAAATTCTGGCCATGTGTCTCAGTGTTTTAGTTTTAATTCAGGACCTGCAATGCTTGCATATGTGCATTTAGAGTCAGAAAGTCTAAGTAAGTAAATATCCTCTGAATTTTCTTGCAATGATGGTGGCTATGTTGCTGTTACTTTGGCTCTTTTAATGCTTTTCACATAGAAGTGACTATGCATGGAGGAATATGTCCCATGAACTAAAAGATAAGCTACTTTAGAAAAAGTAGATGCCAGATTCTGTACAAGTATTTCTGTAATTCTTGCAACTTGCAACCTCATGTTTGTTTTGGAAATGGTGCAACTTGAACATCCAGTGCTGCATTGATTTGTCTGACTTTTTGGGTTTATGGTGTAGATATTTAGAGCTGAGGCAATCACTTTGACTCCCTTTACAGGTAATGGTGAGAAGTAAGCATTACTGGTTGTTGCAAGGCATCTTACTCCGATACACCTGCTGTTCTGAGCAGCATTTGAGCTTTCATAATGTGAATGCGACATGTTCACCACATGATTTCTGTTCATGGTTGTTTGAATCAAACCCATATGGGGTGAGTATGGCTTGTTAGCTTACATATGTAAAGCTTCCTGGAATAAATGTTTTTAATATCTAGTATGGGATTTGCAGAGGTGGGTAAGACCATTAAAATTTTATTACCTTTATTATAAGAATGCGGTGTTAGTTCTCAATGCTTTTGGACATACTATCCTTAGTGTCACCTATTCCTCTTGAGGCTTAAAAATTTATGTTGACACCCTTTGTCTCTCTCTCTCTCTCTCCTAAAAAAAAAAAAAACCGAGAGAGACAGATTTATTTCCTAAAAAAAAAAAAAAAAAAGAAAGAAATGATCTTCTGAAACATTTAATGGATGCCAAACTCTAAACTGAAGGGCTCAGCTAAGTTGCCTAAATGTAGGCATTTAGTTTCATTTAGATGCCACAGAGCATTTCTGACATCTTAATGGGGCTGGTAAATATTGCATAAGATGGGAGATCCATGTCCTGCTGGAGCAGCAGCTAAAGTCCAACCAAAATTCTTTAGGGCATCTCAAATGGTAGTAGGTGCCTATGATTAGGATGTGAATGATTCCCTAAATTCTATCTGTGATTTCCTTTGACTCTTCTGGTGGTGTAGATAGGAAAATAGAAGCTTCTCTAATTTCTCTTGTTGTAACACAGTCTTAGTGGAGACAGGATACTTTTCACTTGTCATCATGGTGGTATTTTCCTCATTCCCTGTTGGGCTTACCAATGTATTTTTATAGGTAGCTTTAACAATATGGTTTTATAGATAGACTTTTGGCAGAGATCTTAGCATAATACAGATATTACTATGTTATAAGCACAAACTCAGCTCTGCAGGACTGTGAATACATTTGTCTTCAGAAGTGGAGACTTCCCTCCTCCCTGCTTATCCTTTTTCTACTCAAACAACATGGCAAATAGAACTGAGTCTCGATCTCGGCAGCTGGGGTATGGTATTTTATAAAGGACAAGTGCCCATTTGGCTGATATTTTTAAAGTCCCTTCTAAATCAAAGGCATCCTGCCTCAGTAAACTACTTCAGAATGACATTTCAGAAATAAAAGCATAACTTTCTGAAGATCTGTGCCTTACTACTGTTGCATCTCTCTGTCTCCAAGACTGTAGTCTATGAGCTACAGCCTTGCGTGTCATGAGAGACCTTGTCCCATAAAATCTGAAAGAATTTGGGACCTTTGGAACCACTTTGCAAAAAGTGGATCAAATTCAGTCGGTGACTTTAAGACCTATTTTCTGCTCTCAAGAGAGCTCTGTAGAGAAGCTTTCATGCTTGCTCATACTAATGTTCTGCAAACAAAGTTGCCACCAAATTTGAGCAGAGTTATATCTGAGAGACAGAGGGAAAATAAGAACTGCTTCAGCCAAATATTGCAACAGAAATTCAAAAATACCCAATCGGTAAAAGACCCTTCAAAATGAAGAGAAATTGTTAAGTAATTAATTGATTCCAATGAATTTAGAAATAGATGGCAAAGCCATTTATTCTTTTTCTAAAGGGACAAATCACCTTCTAATTTTAGCCAGTGTTTTTCATGTTATTATTTCCCTATAACTAATCTATTCCTTTATAGCTGAATAGGCACATGCTTAGTTTAACTCCCTCGAGTACATGTATTTTTTCCTTCTTAAGCATACCAATCCTAAGTGCTGTATCCTGCACCCTGGGAAAACTCCCCTAGAAACCAGCAGTAAAAATCAGTCCCATTCCTTTCTTTGGGAAGCTGACATTTCCCTTCAGAGCGCTGTTGACTGCTTTGCCTTGCCAGGCTTCACACCAAAGCGCAACGAGCGTTTATGTGCAGTTCTTTAAATTCAGCAGACAAGCTCCTCACATTTGGTCAATTACCTATGTCCTACTTGCCCTTTCAGACTAATCCCTCTCTTCTAGACAAGTCCTTTACGATGTGACAGTTGAACATTAAAAACAATATGGGGTTACATTGGAGGCAAGCTGAAAATAACCTCTGTCTGAATGAGGGATGCCTGCGTTTTCCTGATATTTTACCTCTCTAGCACAATTGTCCGTAAAACTAATCTTTCCTGTGCAACTCTATAGAAATCTAAGTAAGAGAAGAACTTGTTAGGAGACTTTTTCAAATTCAAAATATTGACAAGTGCATTTTACATAAAAAGTCTGTTCACTGGCAATGTTCCTTTTAAGATATATGATCCTTTAGAATTCTTATAAAGAAAGGAATGAAGAAATCCTGGGCTTGACACTTGGGCAATGGAGTAAAAATAAAGCATTTCCAGCACCTTGAGCTGTTTTATTAACGGATGACATCTTTGGGCTGTAATTTCGCTTGATTCAGGGTGTAATTGAAGCCTGTCTAGAGTCAACATGTTCTTGTTTTTTTTTTTTTTTTAACCATTGGAATTTGCCTTTCTATTATGACTCAAAGGAGGATCAGTATTTGTTTGGACTGCGCTTTGCAGGAGATGTGGCCAAGCACCACCATGGTCCATGGAAGAAATATTCCTGAGTTACCCTTAGTTTTTCCCAGAACAGTTTATGTCAGAGAGCTTTATCCCTGTCAACAGTCAAAAAGAAATATTATGTATACTTGTTTCTAAGAGACAGAGGTCCAGAGATTTGCCTTATTCACTTTATTATTTAGTTAATCATATTTTGTTTGAATAAGACGTTTCCAAACTGTGGTCTGAGGATGACTAGTGTAGTACAAAGCTATGGAAATTGGTCTTTGGTAGGTTAAAATGCTTATTAATGTGATAACATTAAGAATTTCAAGTATAAAGGGCACTGAGTTGTGCTCAATTGTAGGTGTCTACAAAATTGAAGAGAACTCACAATTGCCTGATTATCCCTCCCAGACTTCAAAGTGATATTTCAGGTCATGTGTGCAAAAAAAAAAAAAAAAAAAAAGTTAGTTAAGAGCAAAGTACTGATTCTGATTCCCAAATACGTTTCACTCTGGACAAGTTTAGTTTACCAAGTTAACATGTTATATCTTCAAAAGGATGAGGATTTTTGAGGCCTACTTTGCTATATTCTGGATTCATCTAGTGTTCAACATGGTATTATCTGAAAAGGTTAAAAACATATTTTAGTATTTTGGTCAACACACCCTACAGCAAATGAAGAAGAGGTATTTATATCTGTTTCTCAGAGTTTGCAGAGAGCAGAGCAAATCCATACATTCATTCCTCAGCCCCCAACCCACTGCCATTTCTATGCCCTGACGTGATATTTATTCATTGCAAATTAAAGGATTATCATATCTGCATTCAATCCCTCTATAATAGTGAAAGCAGTAATCTAAACAGGTTGTTATATTCCAATGACATATTCATTAGGGCTGAATTATGAGTTCAGCACATCCTGAAAATAGTGACTGTTTAGTACATTTGTATAGTTGCCATTTTGCTGCAGGCACAAACCAGGAAATAAATGCCTGCAAAAACAACTGCTCCTGCTTGTTTGGGTACCCATATGCTCCTTTCCTCCTCAGATAGTATCCCTCTGATATAATTTGAATGAATGAAGGTATATGTTGTTATTTGGAAATAAATATAAGAGAAGGAAATGGGTTCAAAAGTGTAAAGTGAAATATGCTTTAAAATTAATAACCATATGATAACAAATTAAAAAAAACCCTCTTGCTGCCATATAATTTCTGTTTAAGAATAGGAAAAAGCACATAAGTTCACATCACACCATATGTTGTTGAATTAAATTCGCTTCATAGTTTTGAGTCAAGAACATATGCACCCAATGAAGTGGCAGTTGTTAAGGAAAATATGACTGCTTTGTTAGTAAATAATATAGAAAGCTACAAACAGCCCCTTAAGTGTATTTTTCTCCCTGTAGATTAACACAAAGAATGGCCATTATCATGAATTGTGTTTTAGGGCCAAGAAAGCTCCTAATCACTTTACAGGCCGAAGGAAGTGGATAGATATACAGGGAAGCCTGCAGAAGCCTGTTTGTCCGAGAAGAGCAGCTCACATAAATACATTTGTTTTACTGCAGATGGATTTTAATGTGTTCAGTCCCACCTTTGTGAATGAGGGAAGCTCAGGCTGGAGCCTTCTTTTCAGGGCTGGATCAGCACTGGATTGGGGTTGAAGCATTATAGTCGGAGAGGAGCAAAAGATGCAGAGATATTTTGTCAGAGATACTTTCTTATTTACTGATAAAATCTTTCCTGTGTGAATGGAGGATTATCCTGGGGATGAACCTGTTGCGAGTCTGCTGGCCCACTGATGACATTGGATACTATATCAATAGCTGTTACTGGGTGATGGCTCCATGGGAGGGACAGGGGAAGGACATAGAGGCTCAGAAGAAAGGGATCAAAACGTACAGCAGAATACAGGAGGGACCCAGAGGTTTCTGTGTTCTCCTTAGCACTCAGACTTTTACTGTGGTTAGTCCCATTCTGAGTTTGGAAGTGGTAAGAGGATACTTACCCTACTGTACCTCAGGTGAGGAACTGGTCACCCATCCACCCATCCACCTGCTGACTAAAATAGCAACTGCATTTTCTGAACTTTTGTGAATCTGTATTCATTATCCACGATGCTTATTTTAACCTATGTTTTCTTTCTGTGCTCATCATTCATGTCAAAAGCGCAATTGCAACCACAGCTTTCAAGTACAGTAAATTTCTGATGACTGCATCTTTGGTAGTGCTGTACCCGCACTTCATCTCATAAGCTACTGAACAGGAACCGTGCGCAGAGAAATAGACTCGTGGCAGCTGTGAGACTCCACATCTCTTGCACTCGGGTCTCTATGGGGAGGTATTACTGCCGCTTCTCAATTAATTGAGAATGAGTGATGGCAAAAAGATTGGACGTGTGACAGGTACCTTGACAAAAGTATCTTGATAATAGTGTTTAATCTTTCTTCAGTGGTCTTTGCAATCGATGAAAATTGATTCCTATCCTAAAGCTTGACAAAATCCTGAAGAGCTCAAACTAATAGGTAAACTTGGAATTTAAAAACTTTGTATAAATTGTGTTTATGTTTTTGATTATATTATAAAATTCTTTAGCACTGTTAGGACATTGCAAGTGGTACTCCCAACACTGCTGAAGGCGGTTGTGTTTTCACTGTCTTTGCTGATCTTTCATCCTTATATAACAACAATCTTTACACAGCTGTTTTTATATTTTCCTTCTCATATGACTTACTATGACTGTGTTTTGATTTGGAGGATGATATTTGGTGCATAGATGATTTCTCACTAAGAGTGTTCTAGTCAGCCTTTTAGTTTTTATATGAATAAAGAATGAATTTGCCTTCAAAAATCTATGTAACAGTGACTAATGTATTTTTAAAAATATCTCTTAAAGCTTTTCCACATCCTTACCCTTTTATATCCAAAAGAGGGCAGTCTATGCTTGACTTTCTTCCAATTCCATTTGCTATTTTTTTTCTTGCATTCAGTCACTAATTGCACAAAAGATGGTGCCACCTTTTATTTACAGTTCAAAATACATAGATTCTCTTGGTTCATCACTAATGAGACTCTTTCACAAAGCAAGGGGAAAACAAACCCTGTACATTTCAATTTAGAAAATAATGAAGCATACTTTTTTATTTTCAATTTTTCCCCTCAAGTGAAAGAGAAGAGAGGCCACATGGTTTGATCTATAGTGTTAACTTGCTAGTGTCTGCGTCAGGGGATGTAACGTGTCCTTTCCCAAAGGAGAAGGATGAATTCCTCTTGGCTGATCCAGCTTTGTGGTTCTCTGTCATTGTGCTGGCCTTCTCACCCTTAATAGTAATGATACCCTGGGTAAATGTGGGTGTTAGCTAACTTACCCCTTGATTGTGCAGCAGCAGGAACATGGGGACGGATGTTGTTCAAACAGCCAGGAGTTCCCTGGTGCAACACACGATGGGGCACAGCCGGTCCCTGTCCCGGGACCCGGGCAGCCCTTGCTGTCTCTCCCAAGCGCCCTAACCCAGGGACATCAGTGGCCGCCCTGTGTCATAGCAGCGGTGCTGGCTTCAGCCCTTCCACATCCCTGCCTCTGCTTGGCCACAGACTCACTGACCCCCTACATGTGCCTGCGCTCACTCCCAGCAACTTCACACTAGCACAATAGCATCATGTACTTTCTGTACACAGATACATATGTGTGTACATGTATACACACGTATAAAATATGTTTGCATGTGTGTATGTATGTATATCCTCATGCCATGCTGGGGTAGCTTAGAAATCTGTAAAAGCACCTAGCATACTAATTTAATGCATTAACAACAGGCCAATTTATTATTATTAAAAAATAGCTCTGCCATTTCTCATTGATTAATTAATATAGATACACATTAACTCAGACTGAATTAACCCCACCACATCAATCACACAATAGAAAGCTACCTAAACCATCACTGCTTAAAGAACATCTTCTCTGCCTTTCCGTGTGGTAGGATGTCTGCGCATCCTACTGTGGTAGCATTTGTGAGTGAGTGGCAGAGATGAAGAACACACATGCATGTGTACATAATCACCTTACTCTTTTCCCATTCTGCTAAATAATCTGTGCCTGGCTTTCCCTCACTTTTGTTATCTCATCCTCAGATCTCCATGTTTCACCTCTGTTGACTTTTTGCTTTCTGCAGATCTCCTCATGACTCACAGTAGGGTTTGGATGAAGCCAGCGACTGCTGCTCCTTTCTAATATTATCCATTTCTTCACTATTTCCTCGGGCAAAATTAGACATTACTGTTCCATCAAGAGGTTTTTCAACCTTTGGGGAATAATGATTGCAAAGTTTTAATGAAAGAAGGGAGAAACAAAGATAATCAACTTGACAGGAAGGAGGTAGTAGTTAGAAAGGGAAGAGTGAACAGATGGAGGGATCAGTTTTGGGGAGCACTGAAAGACCAGGAGAGAAATAAAACAGTTATAACCCAGTAACAGAATTCAGCCACCTACCTCCCCCTACTACCTTGGGTCTGAACTGTAAGTAGCTCTGTGGTCTCTCTGTAATCACTTATGAAAACTTGTTAATCTGCATCTCAGAATTAAAAATGGTATTTTAAATGGATTTTGCAAAAAATCTGTGTGATAAATTCTGTGTTGCATTTTATCTTATCACCTTAATGATAAGTGTACCTTAATCACTGTGAAAACATAACACTTTACTCCCTTCTGCAATTGCAGACAGATTTTAAATCACGACCCAGGTCTGCGCTCCACTTAACTGCACCATTATGGAAAAACTTATTTAGTGAATATAAAGGCCATATAGGAGATAAGAAACTCCACATGGTTTTCTTTTCAAAGTATGCATTAAATTAGAGTATTAGAGCAGGTACTATGCAACTTAGAAATCTATGCTTTCTTGCCATCCAACACTGAGTGGAAGAAGGGTCTGAACTAACTATGTTGAAACCTAGCTACTTAACTATTTCTTATGATTTATACTTTCCACTTATTTTCATCAAAGCAACAGAAATCTTTGTTTTTATCAGCATCTGTGGTTCGAGAGCAGTCCAGTGACCTGTTTTCACTTATTTGTTTGTTTTTTTCATTTGAGAATATCCTTTATCTATCTGTATCTATATTTATACCTCTCTATCTCTCTGTCTCTACCTACCTACCTACCCATCTATGCCTGTGCTTGTACCTGTATCTATACCTACACCTACATCTATATCTTTTCTATCTATATATCTCTATCTCTATCTATTTATTTCTATATAATTTTAATTTGATTCAGTCTGAATATTGACAGGTCTAAAACTCAGAAAGTCAAATAAAGGAAGACAAAGATAGTGACTATTTTTGTGCAGTATGAAAAAGAAAAGTTCTTAGCATTTAATGTTTCAAAAAAGGCAGACTGAGAGTTTAATTCCATGTATTCTATTTGCTGACTTTGCTGCTTCTGAGTAACTCTGCTATCTCATTAGATACTTTTGCTCTATTCTCAGAGTCAGGCTTTATCCACCTCTACCTCTCTTCCAGCCTGCATGATTTCCTCTGCACTGTAGACTTTTTAAATCAGCTTTTACTGGCCTCAGTCTGGTTTACATTTGTCAGTCTCATAGTCAAAACCGTCCCATGACAAGCATAGGTGAAACTGGCAGGGAAGAGCAAACCTGCTTCTTGATGAAGAGAGTTTATATTTTCATGAGCCAAATTTCCAAGAAAACCTTTTGACTCTAAAAATAATATTTGTCAGTAAAACACACACACATATTCATATAAAAATGCATAGGTACTTTTTTTTTAAAAGACATTCAAGAGCTGCAGGAAAGATATTCTTTAGAATTTTCTAAACTTCACACTTGTATCTCTGGCAGCTCAGTTGCCTTCAAAACTCGATCCCAAATAGTTTATATGTTTGGATCCCAAATAGCATCTTTAAATGGGTCTCAGCTGAAGCAATTTACTTGAGGCTTCATGACCTCTTCATGAGCCTGTGCATATGGCTCCTTAGCCCAACATGATTTCAGCTAAATGGGATAATATGCAAATTCATTGCTTAGCATCTCCACACACCATCTGTGCGGAGAGTCTCTGCCTCCTCTTCTTACATAGATTTCAGCAGATTCCCTCACAGGCTATTAACACTGAAAAGGGAACTCATTTTTAAGTCTAAGCTTGTAAAAAGCCATTTAAACCTGAACGGGACCTCTAAAAGAAGAGAGTGTGCAAACACCTGTTCTTTCGAGAGTTTGTGTGCTTATAAGCTAAAATAAAAATTATAATCATACGCTTTCACATTTAAGACAAATTACTTTCCCCTATAGACTCAGCTCAATCTGCATCAAGTGTATTATGCATTATAGACAGGCTAAAGTTTGATGCCAGAAGAAAACACTGGGATGGAGATGGCCTTGAAACTAAAACCAACCATTATGCCTGGCTAGCAAAGCAGTGTAGACAGCTTGAGTCTTTCTTTCACCAGTATTTTCCTTACTACATTTCATGTCTTTTATTTTAAGTAGGAAAGCAAATTGACCATCAAAGCAATCTTTACCTGGGTTCTAAAGTGGAATTTAAAGGTATCTTTTTTTACACATTTGCAATGCTAATGGATGAATTTGCAACTACTTAGGAGGTTCTGCTAACTTCTTCTACATTCCCCTTTTCAACAGTTCATAAAATATAGGAATTTCTGTTGAGGCTCAGTCCACTATTTCCCAAAGTTAAAAGTCATTGCTTCATGTCTTCATCAAACTTTCATATAAACCACAACTGTTTTCAAGACTGATACAATTTAGAGAAAAGCAGAGCAGGACTGTGCAATTACTCTACTTCCCCCTCTGACCCAGATAGCGTTCAGTGTATTGGGCTGCACTAATGGGCTCTAGCAGCTTCGATTAAACTGATACATGTCATAGAGTATTTTATATCCCAAGCATGTTTATTATTGTTTGAATAGTCACTGGAACAACAGTACAGAAACCTTAAAACAGAAACAAAGTTGGAAAATAATGAATGAAGGTCATTTGTGTGTGTGGGTGTGTGTTTGTTCAAATATTTATAAAATATATATTAAAAATACCAGCATCTTCATTAGTGAATTTTATTTACAGTAAGACCATTTTCTGTGAAAAATAGGAATCAATTAAATAAAAAAAAAAGCAGATGTTTAAATAAGGGAGAAACAGCATACAAAATCTACTTTGTTCTCTGCCTTTTGCAGCACAGGACTTTCATATGTCATCTGAAGCAGGGAGAAAATGAATTTGATTGAGCAAAGATTTCTTTCTTCCATTGGAGAAAAGGCTTGAGAATGGACTAATTTATTACATTCAAAGTTAAGTTCAAACTTGAATGGAAACAGTTTCTTAATATTGCCAAGTGAGCTTAAGAAAGGATATGTCAATGGAAGTCACATCAGTTGAAATAAATACTATAATTTCCTTTTAAAAAGACGCAGTTCATATCCATTTATATGCATCTCCATATATATATATACCCATATGAGATAAATGAGAACATATCAAATCAATTAATCAGCTTGGGGCAACCATAAGAGGATGGAGTTACAGTGTTTTTAAAAAGGATCAATTCAAACCTGCTCTAGAGAAGTTTTCAAAAGTTACAAAAAAGGATTATTCCAGATCTGTTATATTAAAATGTGTTACATTTGTTCACTGTGAAGAAAGATTCAAATTTTATGAACAGTGACTCAGTAGGACATTTTTGTTTAAAATTAATCACATCCATAAATGTTTTATTCTGAAATGGAACCCAGTAGGAAACTTAACTAGAATTACTACCTATTAGTATTATTAAACCTGTGGGGTATATTATTTGGAAAGTGTTTGTAATAAATAAAATGCATTTGCAAGAAACGTTCACTGAAGATAAAGGTTCTGAAGGAGACAAGCGAGCAAGTGAAAACCTTGGAAATTGGGATACTCTACTGCAGAAATAATGAAAAAAAATCAAGAGCATTTGATACAGCCATTTTTCTGTAGCTTTTAACATTGCTTGTGTTTAACAACACTTTGCTACCATTGCCGTTGTTAGAAAAAAAAAGTTGGCCTACTGTAGTTATGCCATTGCATGCAGTGTTTGAATATAGTCCTCTCAGAAGTTTTCAGTTAAAATATAATAAACAAAAATGGATGTACCTCTATTTTGTTCCCACTAATTATATATTGTGACTTAATGTGTAAGAAATAAGAAATCACAAAGACTGTATATTACTGTCACGGTGGGCGATCAAAACATTATTTAGTGCTTCTATGTGCATAATTTAGTGCTTCTATTATGATATATTAGGAAAATTCGCATTCAGACTCACAACATCCACCTGAAAGGGAAGACTATTTAGAGTACACTTAGCTATAATATACATCATAAAAGAGAACAGTTTAAAATACACTAGCAGACTTTTCATTGATAATGTATTCAACTGAGTTTGTTGTTAAGAAGCCACAGGTGTAAAGCACATTAAAAAGTAATTGTGGTGACAGTTCAATGCAATTGTTACACATTACAATTAGGGCATATTTTAACTATTTACTTTAAAGATATTTACGCACCTGAGAAACCACATCTAAAAGATCATAAAAGGGGTAAAAGTTAAAAAAAGGAGTCATAAAGCCAAGTGACAAAGGGAACAAGAGTTATGAGCACAATTGGTGAGCATTGTAGCAGGTGTGTAAATGGATGAGGAACTGCTTAATGGTCTCCCATACACATTTTGCACCACAGGAAGAAATGGAAATGCACTTACCCCCAGGCTGCTGAACACAGCTGAGCTTTGAATAGTCTCCTGGAAAATTAATCACTTACAAACTTTCAATTGTTAATGTGAATAGAAATTAAATAAACAATCTCTTGCTAAGAACTAAATTTCTTTACTTTTCTCATAATTTATTCTTCGGGTTGCAATTGTTTGTCTAATCCTTAGGAAACCTTCAGCCAGCCTTCCTGACATCTCCATCTCCAGTCCTATCTCCAAATTGTGTCAAATGAATTAGAAATTACAAAAAATAACTGAGTTATAAAACTATCAGGTTAATAATAAAACACAATTATAAGAGGGAAAATAACATGCCCTTACCCTGAGGAACAGGAGAAATAGAGATTTCAGAAAGCTTATTAGAGACTAGGCTGTGGCTATTGATTTTTCATGGAAAGCAATCAAATTCAGTGGTAAGCCCCCCTCAGAGATAATTCTCCTTGAAGAGCAGACAAGTGCAATTGTTACCATACACTTTTCTTGTCTACCATTGGCATGTAGCACAGCCACAGCAGCTGCTTAATTAATGACGACTGGCCTGGAGCTAAGCCTGAGGAGTTAGCAGGCTTCAACTTCGGTGTGAGTCACAGACTGAAGGGTTAGGTCCAGAAACAAAGTGCAGGCAATAACGTCATCTCTCTCATACTAGTTAACAGAATTCAGCCTGCTGGGCTGGGATTTATACATTTAAAAGGGCAGAAGCTTCCAGGCAGGAACCTGGCCTACCCAACAAGTTGCAAGAGGCTGCTGCTCTGCTGTGTGCCTGGCCACTGCTGGTCACCTCTGTGCACTCAGGACTGCCCGTGCTGGAGGGAAAGTGCATCCCATGCATAGACAAGGGCGTTGCACTGGAAGATCTGCAGGCAGAAATGGTATCAGTGGAAGCATCTTCTGCACAGATGAACCAAAATATAGTGCTGAATGACACAATATGTTCAGGGGAAACTAGGCAGTGGAATCTAGCGTCCAGAATAGTCTGCAGGTTCCCTGCACAGACAAGAGGGAGACACAGATGCCCAGTGTATCTGGTGATGGAAACTGTTCTGGATCTCTTTCTAGAGGTCTTTTGAGGGATCATTATCCAACGAGTGACTTTACAAGGAATGTAGGTGTTCCCTTAAGGGGGACAAGGCTCTGAGATATATAGGCCTACACTATCAGTCATGTTCACTCCTCTCTACTTGCTGTTACACAGCATTCAAGGGGAAATGGGGATCCTGGCGAATAATTTTAGACTTTTAACTTATGGGCCTGGATAGGAGGCCGATCTCCTTGGAACCCAGAAGGGGTCAGGGGAGTGGGACACTGTTTTCCAGTGCTGCAGAGCATCTAGGAAAGGTTGCAGCTCTGCATTGCCCTATTTCTTTATTCATTGTTGCTAAGCTACATTGATAGCAGCAGCAGCAGCAAATCTCTTAAAAGCCTTGTGCTTGCTCTTTGGATACTAGTTTCTGTAGTCTCTCACTTTATCACAGCAATGTATACAGTCCCGAAGATTCAAGGAGGCGCTAAATATTGCAAACGTAATTTAAGTCTAAACACTGATATTCCTGGCTTTTTAATAATGACAGTTAGTTATCTAATCACCGCCCTTTTGTACAGCTAAGCTCTGCTATTCTCCTCCATTCTTTCATTTACACTTATAATATGAATGATATATTGTCTGAGGTACTGAATTAAAAACAAAATGTGTTGAAATAACAAAACCACTGTCTACCCAACAGTTGTGGGAAATGAATTGTAGTTTCTGAAGCTTGGCAATACTTAAAAGCTGCTCTCAGCTTGCTCAGTATCAATTGTTTCCTGGCATTCAAAGCATCCCCATGAATTTACAGGTCATGACATAGAAACCTTTTTCTTCTTTAAAATTAAAAAAAAATGTTTTTTATTTTGTTTTTTACTCAGAATCACATTGATCTACTCATGATTTATGTCAGTTTACTCATCAGCTCATTACCCAGCTCGTTTTGGAGTTGCAACCTCATATCTCTCAGAAAGACAGGACTTACTGGAACTGTGCCAAACTGCAGTGAAAAACAGGTCAGGAAAATATGCTTTTTTGGTTTTAATAGGAAAGTGTGATGTACTTTTACCAGTAACAAAAATTTAATGAAAAGAAACTGTCAGAAAAAATAATTTTCAATAAAGACAGTAACATTCTATTAACTCATACTTGATAGCTCAACAGAACGGTGTTTTATATTTGGTATTAAACTCCATGACAAAGAAATTACAGTGTGCCTGTCAGACATAATGTGATTTATTCATCATGAACATGCAAGAGTAGCTGGTAGTATCTTTCCTATGACAGGACTAAAATTAAACTCAAGGCTTTCCGTGGATACAAATACCAAAACACTATCAGCCATGAAGATGTTTGTTGGATCTTGACTCTGGTGGTGATTAACATCCTGTGAAAAGACAGTTATACTTTATTTTGAAGTTTCAGTTATAAGTGCTGTACAGATGAACAAAAAGTAGAGCTTTCAGTTAGAGGTTTATTATTTCTTAGTGCCCACTGGATCAATGGACTGCCTATAATCATGGTTTATGTGCATATACTGATGTGCAGTCACTATCCATGACATTATATTCCTCTCTTCAATAAGGGTATAACATCTATTAATCCCATTTTGCTCATTGAAGACATGTCCAACGTAAAGAATGGTCAAGACATCACAAAGTTATGACTCTAGTACCAGCTGCTGCAGCTGGTTCTGTCTCACTGTTTGGGAAGGGAAGACAAGGTCCAAGGCATCTCCCTCCCTTGAGAACTTCCATTTCCCAAAAGGCCTGCAAGCAGGCGCTCTCCTAGGGGATGCAGCGGCTGAGAAGAAAGGGGAGCAGGTCCACAGGTGTCTGAGCTGTGGCATGGTGTGCAGTGCACCCTCCCTGACCCACGGATCCCATGTCCAGGACAGTGCTGATGGGGGCTACGGATCCATTAGTCTCCTTCCTCCTACTCAGAAGGACTCAGAAGGGGGCATAAGAAGGAGCAGGAAGGAGAAAGAAGCTATATCCTTTTGTGTAGGTATGAGAGATGATGAGAGAGTTCTTGATGCTCCTTTGGCAAAATGTATTTGCCAAAGTAGGCTAGATATTTCCTCTAAATCTCCTGATACTGGCAGTCCCGGAGCAGAGGCTAATCCCTCCTCATTTTAAGCCACAATTAATATTCTCTGAGGTCACCAGGTCAAAATGAAGAGATGAAGGAAAAAAATTAGTGTCTTTCTGATCTATTGGGCTTATGTATGTTGTTATGATATTAAGTTTTTTAGCAATCCAAAAATCCCCAAACCACCACGTGCTTTATCATTTTTGTTAGCAATAAAGATTGAGAGGAGCACTAGGATAATAAACGCCTCTAATTTGGCTCACCCACTACCAAGAGAGCTGTTAATTAAGTTCCAGGAATAAGATGGAAATGAAGCAGCATTGCATTCTCTGTTGTTGATTTCCAGAGTTTGGGTGGTAGAAGTTTCGTGGGGAGATTTTGTTTATAAACAGCAGATTTCATCTAGGCTGCATGAAGAGAAAATTAAGATATAGAACTCCACAATAACAGTTTCTCAGAATAATATAAGATACACTGAATGGGCCTCACAAAATGAAATAAGATTTAAGGGCATGTTGTGTACTGGGAGGAATGGGGAAAAGTCAGAGGCTTGTTTCTCCTGGAAGCATAAAATAAATAAATGACTATCCTTGTGTGCTTGCAGAATAGTTTTAAGCTGTGAGGCACTAAACCATTCAGCATTCATGTGATTTCAAGTATCTTTATTTTTTCAGCAAAATTCTCAGCATATCCCTGTATGACTTTCAATACTAAAATTCCTCTCCTGTTTGAAAAATATTTTGTATGCTATTTGGACTCTCTAATTCCACAAGTACATTTTAATGTCTGAGAGAATGAATAAAAAGAGCATTTAAAGGCTAGCTTTTATGAAAGGTAATGGCTATTTCTTTTGTGTTATTTGGGGAAAATATTCCCCCAATAGTCACCAAGTAAAATGGTCAAGGAGAGTTTGAGGGGATGCTTCCAGACCAGGCAGGGGAACAGCAGCATTACAGGAAGGGCTGGCACACGGTTTTCTATGTGACTTTTCTGCAGTGAAAGGGATGTCAGGGAGGAAGATATGGGCAGGCACAAACAGGGGATTGATTTGATCTGGGAGGAGGAGGAAACGGTGGTGTTGTTAACAACATTAACCTATCAGTCAACATGCCCTTCTGCTCAATCAGAGGGAGCCAGTGCTGTGGTAGGGACGAATTTCCCTTGTAGTGAGATTCATTACACCTATAAAAAAACACATTTTAATGCCTTTTACCATAGTAGTAAATAGAATAGCAATAATGAGTCTGTTGCTGGTATCTGGAGTAGAATTAATTACTATGCTGGATCTTCACCTGTAGCCCAGGTCCTGAAGAATAGAAAGGGATGCACTGTGATTGCTGATAGAAGGAGGCAAGGGAGCCTGGCAAACGGCAGGGAGTGCTGGAGGACCTTTGCAAAAGCAAATCCTTGGAAAGATTTTGCTTGAATCTTCTTGGAAATATTGCCTCATTTAAAAAATCCTGGTAAAAGTAATGAAGTGGGTGGCAGAATGGCTCCTGTGCTTAATGGAGTGGGACTATCAGTAAATAAAAGTCCAAATTAAATGAGGATCTATGACAGGAAAGGTGAAATGAGAGTGTCTCTAATTATAAAGTGTTTTTGTTTTGCCTTGCTAAGTGTTGAAGTATGAGCTTCATGTAATTAGAGATGTCTAGAAAGGGCTCTAGCTAGTGCTCACCACTTTCCTCAGTTAAATCATCACTGTTTGCTAACTGTTTGAATACAGTTACTTATGCTCACTAATAAACCTGGATGGGACAATAAGCATACCTAGATTCTGAACGGATGGTTAGTGTTTGCTCTCTGCCTGACCAGTCCATCCCTTGGATGAGTGGAACCTTCTTTCTGGCCATGGGACACCTTGGTGCTCTGCATGCAAGAGACATCTTGGAGGCCCTCCCTGCAGGACAGACTTGTGCAGGCTCTTGTACCCCTCATATGAACAGCCCTTATGTGAGTTGCCCATTGGGAGAATCAGTCTCGGAGAACTTTGCCAGAGCTTTGAGTGGGGAAAGCTGAGGAGAGTTCCTTTCTGAAAATGCAAAACACCAAACAGTAAGCAGAGTCATTTGAGAAAATTTAATTAGATTAAATGATGTTTAACTCCTCTTTTCTCCTCCCTCTGCTCCACTGTCACTTTTGTGCTGAATTGAAATGCCTGGAATAACTTCCTTCTGCTCCCACAACTTTTTCAAATTAATTTGATGCTAACCTTTTTTGACATTAGCCTATTTTTCTTCAATATTTATCCATCCTCCTGCAGGTCATTTATGTCTGCTTCTGGCATCTACCCCAGTCCTCCAGGATAGGCAGAGTAAGATAGTTGTAACGTGTTTCAAAAACCTTCATAAATCTCATGGGAGGTATGTATGTACTCACACACACATACACGGACACACAGAGGTTTTAAAAAGCATCTTACTTCTTTAACTTTGTGCAATTTTCCTCTGTTCAGAGTTATGAGCTCCTTTTTCTGCTCCCACATATGGATTTTTTAGTATTAGCCTCTGCTACTTCATTTAGCTCGAGGTTTATTTTCTTCAACTTCACACCTGCTGATGCCATGCTGATGGCATAGCACATGATCCCAAAAATCGCGGTGTAAGATATCAAACTGATTAAAAGTATTGAACAAAGTCCATATAGCACATTTCTTAGTATTTAGCCCAGTGACCCAATATATGCCTGGTACTCATCTTATTGACTAGAAGATCAGTGAACAAAACCATTAATTATATTTTCATTGCATGAACTCTTTGACTGGATTCTCTTGCTTATTTTCTACAATATAAATTTTTCATATTAAAGACCAATTTTACTTTCACAGGGTTCCACCACCACCATGTATTTACACAATTTACCATTAGTCTGACATTATTTGAGAAACCTGTAACAATAAGGCATTTTGTCTTGGAAAAGTAGCTGGAGGTGGTTAAGTTAATAAAAGGTATAATAAAAGCAGTCTGTTCCATACCATCATGTCGTTTGAGCTAGGACCCACGCCTACTGACCCTGTACCTCTTGAACTATGTAGTATTTTACGTGGGTGATTAAAGGCTAAGGTCTTAGAGCCTGTAGTTATGAGCCTTCGATATTGCAGTAAGAAGCTTAAGGCTGGAAGAGAGAAAACTTGAAAGGGAGCGAGAGAAACAAACCTCCAGCTGCTGATGCCGATTCATAATTTGGTTTGAAGCAAAATTGCCCCACAAAAGCTATATTTTAGCCCCAGTCTCCTAATAGGCAAGTTGAACTCACAGCATAGCCAATGCTGGAGATGTAGGACACAGCAAAAGTTTACTGCAGTGAGCACTCCTTGTTGTGCGTATGTTTCCATCCACATGGGTAAAAATATGCCCTTTAACTCATGTTGAACTTGGGGAACATGATTGTACTAGCGAGAACAGAGAGAATTCATCTGCAATCTAGAGGCCAGGGGACTGCAGTAGGCACCCATCTAATCTAGGCAATTATGGGCTCTTTCCCCAAATAACTCGTTTTCCCAAAAGAGCCCATCTGTGTTCACAAGGTGGTGTGTCCCAGTGAGGAACTTGACTTCAGATGCAATATCACACATGAAAAATGCCAGACTGCTTTTTGGCCTGATAGGTCAATCCAGACAATGCCTGCATGGCACTATCTGATCCCTGGCCTGGATCTCTGCGCTGGGCTTCACTGTGAAATGCAGGCAGGCTGGAAGGAGACCAGCTGGATGCTAAGCCCAGCATCTCTGATGAATGCTATTGGTGCCAAACCGTCAGTGAAAATGACACTGTTAGGTAGCCCAGAACTCAGTGGTAAAAGAGAAATAATGTTACCAACATAAAAATCACAAGAGAAAGGACTGTTTTTTTTTTTTTTTTTTTTTTTTTTTTTTTTTTTTTTTTTTAGTGGGAAGGAGGAATTTAGCCCCCTGCCATCATCAGTGTTGGTGGAAATCAGAAGGTCTGAATATACTAAAGAGAACAATGGAGTGTTGCTGGATGTAAATTTCTGAAAGACATTTGCATCAATTTCTCTAAGGTTTGTGCTGAATTTTCAGCTTGAAAATTTGTCCTTCAATTTATTTTTTTAACAAAAATCAATACCATATACACAAATCTATTCTCCCTAGCTGTTAACTACACTTTAATGACTCAACTCTCAAAAGGGTTCCACATTTACAATAAGTAATTTGAGACATTTTCCAAGATACTAAAACCTGTTATGTTCTCAAATCTGTCAAGAAGAAAAGAAAGCATGGTTTAATCGCTAGTTATGGTCCTCTCAAATAAAATAAGGACATTAAACTATAAATGCATGAGAGTAAAAAAAAGAAAAAAAGCTTTTGACCTCATTGCACCCATAAGCACAGAATTTCTCTGAAACTAGACAAAATAGAACCACAATGTAAACTTAGCCCCACCAGTTTAATGGAAAGCACGTGTATCAGTGTTTGTAGAGTACTGTATGTATGTATATATAAATACATATTAACACAAAATTCGTGCTTGTTTTTGTTAGTATTTGTGATAGTGATACCTGTACATTGGAAAAAATGTTATGAAGAGAAGGCTGTAATTAAAGAATTCTGAGTTTAGTTTTATGCTGTTTGTAGTTTCAAGACTAGGGTTTGCTTCGGACTGTATTTCATTTGTTCTTGTGGGTGATACCTATGACACAGGAACCCAGTGAGTAGAACAGGGGAGGAACTGGGCCTCCTAGTATTTCTGAACAAGGAAATATTTTGCTGGGTCGGTAACATGCGTTAGTAATGTGCCATGTGCAGACTCCGTACACTATTGACAAAGTGCCAGAGACTAAGACTTTAGCAAAATATAGCTGATACCTTGTGTAGTATTTAATAGCAATATATTCCTAGCTCAAAAGATACCTTGAACCAAAGGGAGTCCTCTAGGACATTTTTGTGTCTATCCAACACTTAATGGGAGCATCAGAGGGGTTTCTGTCCCAGAGGGGTAGAAAAAAGGGACCACTAAAACTGTAGGAGACCCCTTGGGCCTTGTCTCCCTGTCTTTCACCAGAAGGACTTGTGGAAGGAGAGCCGTGTAGCCAGGAGAGAGTGGGAAAGCAGCTGGGAACAAACTCTGTCATTAACTGAAGATCAGTACTTTGCTAAGTAGCAGCTCTATTGGTTTGTTTCACACTGGTAACTAGATTCCTGTCCATAACATTTGCTAAGTAATGCATTCACGTTTCGCACCAAGGACCCAGACTTCCCAAAGAAAGCAAATGATGGGCTACAGAGATAGGTGCTGTAGGAGAGCAGAAAGGCAGGGAGAGTGTGGAGGTGAAGTGCAGAGACAATGCTTGTTAATAAGAGTGAAAATTAAAGAGATGAGAAAGCAGAGGAGAAAATGTGCTGATGTGACAAGATACGAAATGTCATCTGAGCAAGAGCAGTGATGCTGCAGGGAGCAGCAGAGGCCAGTGCTCCTCTCCCCAGCACCCCTGCTGACTTCCTGGCCTCTAAGTGGCAGAGACTCAGTAGGTACTGGTTCTATGAATGGTAAAAATCTTGACTTTTGGCTTAACAGCCTATTAGTCCCAGCCCATTACTTTGCATACTAGCAATAAATAGCTGCTGTGTACTCATAAGGTCTTTATATTTTCCCATTTTCAAGTCTCTGTGCCCAGGGAATGATATCTTCAGAAATGACTCAAAGATTTAAGGCTTCAATTTTGCTTTAGCATTAAGCATGGCTCATGTGGCGGTGACAGTGGTAGTGGGTGATGTGGATTTGCATAGACCTGACGTGGACTTAGAGCGGACTGTCTCTGTGAGGCAACAGAGGATAATGTTGAGATGAGGACGAGAGCGCCACAGTGATTTCAAGTACATTGGCAACGAGCACAGCAATCTGGTTAGAGTAATACTTAACCTGGGATGTGTTAGGGAGTGAGGGGTATTGCCTAATCTGGCAGGTGCTGCCTGCAAAAAGCCAGTATGGGTGTTAGGAATAGGCTTTCTTCCTCGATACAATCCAGCATGCCTCCCCCAAGGCTCAAATTTCTGTCTTGAAAGATGAAGCTCATTGCTTTCTCCTCATGTGATAGCACACTCACTGCTTACAATCCAGGAAAAGCATGAACTTTGAACATGGGTTGGACTTGGGTGGATGGTAGCAATAGAAGAATTTTCTCTTAAGCTTGTGCAACAATTGCTTTGGAGCTGTTGTCTAGGTATTAAATTAAAGAAGTCATTAATAAGGAGGATGAGATATTCTGAGTTTTCTAATCTGATCATTTTCATTTGTTCCCCCTAGGGATATTCATTTTCACTTACTCTGTAACTATTTTCTGAGCTCAAGTTCCTTAAAATGTCAGATTTTGAGCATGGTGGTAGAAGTTGAGAAACATATTTATTCTGGATTGGTGCAAAAAAAAAAAGAAAAAAGAAAAAGAAAAGCAGGGGAAAAATCTGACTGCAATATTTCACACTACTTTTTAATTTCATTAAAATAAAAATGGGCACACAGATATACACCAGAGAAAACAAGCATTTATATTACTTTTCTTTTTTTTTTTTAGCATACCCTGATCTGAACATAGCTGATCATGATACTGAAGACTATTTCACAGACTCCAGCTGAGTCATCTTCCTGGTTTAAGGCTGATCAGCCTTTTGTCATTGTATTCTATTTTCTTTCAAGGCTCCTTTCTTAAATGTTAAAAGAACATGCCCCATTACATTTGATTACTGTGAACATCTTGCAGTCTCCTTTCAGAAGGAAGCAATGAATATATTATCTTACAAGGCAAGAACTGGAAGTAAAAGACTGTTAAAAATTAGGGAAAAGAAAGGAACAGGAAAAAACACTCAGTAACATATGTGGTGCGTAAAATAGCAAGAAGACTGCAACGTCATTTTAAGTTGGTCTTTAGACAATCACAGATCATTTGCATTTTAAACCTCCAACATATAATTCCTTAATCACAGGCTTTATATGATTGCAGCAAAAAAAAAAAAAAAAAAAAAAAAAAAGTGGCTCAGTTGTTTATTTTATTTTAATTATTCATTTTACTGTATTTTGTTTTATTTTATTTTTCACTTACTTGAAACTATTTAGATTTTGGTGAAATTTTAGAGACAAGAATTTGAGACAAGTGTTTTCGGTAAAAATTTTGCTTGGAAGAAACCCTAAAATTTCAGTCAGCTTTATCAAAATCAAGCAGTGAATTTTATGATTTCTCTTTCAGCAAGGGAATCTGTCTATGGAAATGTCATACATTTTAATGCTTTCTGCATGTTCATAATATTGTGTTTTTCATTGCTGGTTTGTGTGCCTCAATTCCCTCTTGATAAGGTACTAGATTGGTACCAAAACTTTTTTCTTTTTCTCTGAGCCAGATGCTGAAGTCCATCAGGAATTAACTAAACTTGCCATTAGTGTCCCTGTGCAAGTGATTGCAAGGGAGATAGGTGGGATATATGGAGCACAGGAGATGAAAGGTTGGTTCCTTGGAAGGAGCCAGAGAGGTAACCATTAAATTTTGCCCAGCTTTCCCTCCCCCCCCCAAAAACAATTGCTGTAGGACTCCAAAAAACTGTGTCTACACTTACATTTTAGTTTGGATCCAGAATATGCTTTTGAAAAAAAATTGCCTCATCATCTCCATTTATTTATTTATTTATTTATTTATTTATTCATTCATTCACACATTGAAGAGCAGTTTGAGAGAGCTGGAAAGGAAGTAATTTCAGATCAAACATAATGGTACATTACAGGATCACACCTAACATATTCCAGTCATTCATGGGCACTCAGTATATGGGTTTTGATTGGAGATAGTCTGAGGTAAAATTGCCAAATAAAAAGTGTAGGATCATTGTTGGATCTACAACTTCATCTCTTCCATTCCTATTGTTTCTAACACCTTACCAAAGCACACATAGCCAAAGTTTGTGCTGTATTTGTGTTCAGCAGCTAGGTGAATATAAAAAAGAGGAAAATATTTAAGGATATAAGAAAAAAGATTTTTTGTATTGAAAACATTTTACATTTATATGTAAAAATCTGTAATATGGGTAAAGCAGTGGAAGAAGATGAAGGAATCAAAAGAATTTTACCAGAAGGATGATCTTGGAGAAATCCTATGATTGTAAAAGCTGCATATGGTTTATACAAAATTGTATAAGCACAGTCTTACAAGTTCTGTACAAATTTTATCTCATATGGGTGTTCTGCAGCCTCCTACAGGTGAATTTTCTAGCAGTAGGATCTACACTAGTACATCTGCAGAAAACTTCCTAAAAAAGTTAATTCTAACTCCAAACTTTCCAGTTTGACATATCACTTTCAAGCTGAATTATGATTCAGATACCTTTTTAATTCTTTTGGTACCTTCTTCTGGAATGGGTTGTTCTTACTGTAAGAGAAGAGAATATGGTCACAATTTATCCTAATAAGGACATTCCTAGGTTATTTGTGCACAGACTAAAATTTTGGCAGATTTCCATGGCTTATCCATGACATCTTCTTGGCTATGCATGGCATACCCAAACAAAGAAATCCTGCCATGTTGCTGGCAATTTGGATTATGCTTAGCATGTCAGCATCATTATAGAGGATACAAAGCTATTAAAAAAGTTTGCATTAATAAACAGGAAGCATACACTATGCCTAAAGCAAAAACAATTTTGCTGGATGCAAATTTCATGAGGGTATGCAAAGATTCTCAGAGGTTTTGAATAGTTTTTAATGCAAGCTGAAGTAGTTAGGTAATAAAGTTTTCAGCAATACTGAGATGAGGAAATGAGAAGAGATTCCATAATCTTAACTATCACTCTTAAAGTGTCTTTACGAAAGAAGAAATGGGAATTGGCTATAACCTGGTCTTCTGTGTTTGCACAGGTGCAATTGAAAGCAAGATTATTAGTATGCAAATTGTTATTGTCCAAATGTGTCTTTGGTTTGGACATAATGGCCAAAACTCTTCTCAAAGGAAAAAAAAAATGTTATATGACAATGTAGTTGATGAAGCAAACCAACTTTTTACATTGTAAAAAAACAAGCTGTTGCAGAAACATGACTGGCAAAATTGTGGCCAAATGGTCTGTTTGTAAGTAATCTTTATGTTGATTTGGGAAATTCTAGAGTACAGTCACTTTGCTCTATCATTCCTGTAGTCCTTCACTTCTGGTTCCTCTTTCCCTTGAGTGCTTACATTTTGACACACTATCAGAAAGGATAATATCAGAGAGGTGGATCAGGTTATGAGCACTGCTGTTACAAAATTGTTTGATTTTTAATGGCAAAGCATGAAGATCTGTACCAGCGGCATCAGGAACACCTGAAGATCTTCCTTTCACCCAGACACAGAGCAGAACCTCCTGCTGACAGCAACACATACTGATACTCATTCAAAATGCAAAATTTTAAGTAAACAAAATCCTGATTCAGCAGTTAAAAGCTATGAGTGTATCTTTGAAACACAAGATTAATATTCATTTGCTAGAGAGAGGAGCCTCCATGGAAATTTTTAAAGGATTAAACACTGGATATTTGCTGAACTCAACCTTAATGAGTTACTAGACAGTGCTTCTTGGTCAAAGCCACTTTGGTGTGACATTATTTCCAGAGTTAAGCAAATTCTGCAGTAGGGCACTGTGTCTCCACAGGAACTTTTCACTGTGGAGAGAGAGCACTGCTTCTGGGTGTTTATGATAAACAGTAATGTGAACTCTATTAGGCATCCAGTTAGAGATAAAAACATAAACTGTATGTGAAGATTATCTGGATAATTAAATTATTAAGTAAGCATTATCGAAGGCAGGGGGTGGGTTGTTATTAATGCTAATATTAAATTTTGACTGCAGAAGGCGACCAGGTGCTTTTATTTGCCTCCAGGAAATGATTTTCTCTTGATAAATCAAGTTCCTTTCAGTGGCCTTGCTGCAGTTTCAGAACAGCCTTATTATTAAAAAGAGTGCATACTTCTTTATTGGAAAAGATAAGAGTTTAGTGTGCTGAACAGAACTTACAGCAGAGTTGCATAAATCCTGTGGATCAGTGTTACCATTTGGAATATTAACCAGAAATCTTCCTTTGTCTGTTTGCTTCCGGAATATGAATTTCTGGAGGCACTTTCAAAGTATGCCTTGTCAGGTAAATCTTACAGAAACTTGAGCTAGGGCTAGGAAAATAGATTGGCTAAAAAGGCTGTAAAAGCCCTTTCTTCCCCGTATACTGCCTCAGGCCCTGCGCTGGGCTGTGGTCAAGTGCAGAGATCCACAGAGTCCCTTAGGACAGCCAGGACATCCATGTAGAGAAACAGGCAGTGTGCAAGAGGCAACAGACTTAGCCAATATCTGAGGAAGTGGTGAGAGGCTTTTCTAGGCCAGCAGCAGAGACCTCTGCTCTTGCTGTAGGATGCCTGACCCTTTCTTCTGTCCTTGCAGAAGGAGCATTTGTTAGAGAAAGGTGCTTGCATGCTGGGAGGGGATGATCTGTGGGTTATGGGAGGAGGATGTTCTGGGCAGAGGGAGACCCCCATGCTCCTAGGAAAGCAGGAGGAGGGGAGGGGTCCAGTGGAGTGGGGTGGGATAGGGAGAGGGGAAAAGGGACAAGTTTCCCAAAGACTTTTCCTAGCCATACACACCACTGGCCTTTTCCAGCCTACACAAATCCCATGCCCACAGGGCTGAGGAGCCTCAAGCTGGCTCTTGTGAGAGCAAAACCAACTGTGTTACAGCACGCAGGAAAGGGGCTTCGCAAGCCAATGCATGGCCGATTTCATTGAAAGCTCAAAGCTTCCCCTAGAGTTACCACATGGCTCTACCAAGGCACCAGAGTTTCTTCCTCACCGTGGTTTCTCTCTTTCCATTTCAGGGTGCTTCAGGGTGCTGTGCTTGGGGGTCTCCTGCCTGCCTGGGTACTGGGGTGTCCTAGTTGTGCCGGATGCGGATGCCAACAGGCATACCTTTCATTTCAGGGCAAAATGCAAGGTGTGATATGTCGTGCTCTGTTGGGTAGTGAAGCCTGATACAAAAGAGGCACATTTTGTTCCACTGTTTTCTGTGTAATATTGCTGGCAGCACTGTTTTCCTTCTCAGTAAAGAAAGAAGAGCAACTATTTTTATAACATACTTTCACCAGCTCTTATGCACTGGTATGATGTGGTTATTCAGTGGTATGGACTAGCTTAAACGTTTTTAAATGAGTATGTGTATACAACTGAGCATATACCAAATCTTATAAAATAAATATGAAAATAATGTTGCAGTTTTAGGCATATTTTATGCTGAAAGATAAGAATTATGGTTCTCTGCAGTAGTTACATTTCAGCTGTACGAAGCCAGCTGAGAGCCAGCTGTGTGCCTGCAGCCCCTCAAGGGTGTGATTATTTAATGATAAAACTCATTTTCTGCAGTGGTTGTTGATTACTATTGCAAAAATTATTTTAACATAAAGTGGTGAATTTCTAACTGAAAGAAACTCAGGGTAGGCTGCTTAGAATATTGAACAGCCTTTTCAGCAGAATTGAGGTAAGCCACATAAGATACTACTGCCTTTTAAGATGCTTGGCTGAAGCCTATAGCACAAATCATCCTACACTGGTAAACTATCTACCTATCTGAAAAGAACATGCCATAAACACTATATTTATTTATGTATTCCTTAAAGACAAAATTCATCCCAGATCAAATGGGCTTTATAAACACTGTATTTGCCCTCCACTGAGACACAACATCCTTATTGCAGACGAAGGTATTTAAGCCTTGTACTTTGAACATGAGGGCTAAGTGATATAGTAGACTCTGGATAAGATCATTGGAAATGGAATGAAAGCCTGGAGCTGTAGTAACAAAGCAAGCTGGTGCTTCTTGTGAGATGTCACCTGCATATTAGTGAAAGCATTTGCATAAGTAATTAACATTATATTTTTGCTTCTCTGCCCCTGTTCTCTTCTGAGAGGATGCTTTCCTTGAGTCCTACCAAGAAACATTCTATTTTGGCATTTGGAAAGACATAAGGAATGAATGACATCTATTTACCTGCCTTCACCTGTGAAATAATTGTTATACAAATAAACAGAGGAATAAGGTATTTTTGATATTATCATGTTCAATGCAAATAAAAAAAAACATTTTTGGAGGGGTGTCTTTTTACAAAGTGAGAAAAATATAAGAGCTTGCATTCTGAGTCACTTCTAAAACTTTTAGATCTTGAGATACTCAGACTCATAGTTCTAGTTGATTAAGACTAGATTATATTAACCTAGAAATCCAACACTAGTGATAAGCATGAGTTGCCCCTAGAGTTTTTGAGTTTGAGAGAATTTAAAAAATGATGACAGCTGATGACAGAGATACTGTCTGATGGTTAGCTAAAAAGTATGGAATTAGAATTTCTAAATTTTTAGTTTTATTACAAGGAAATATATTATCCCCTAAAAATTTCAGCATATAATATGTCATATAAACACCGCATTTGAGAATTATCACTACCATCACTTATTATGTAAATGATTCCCCTTAGTCACTCACAAATACACACACACACACTTTTTCATCCCAATTTAAAAAAATAATTGCAGCTCTTGACAGATTGCCATTGATTTTTTTTTAATAGAATGAATTAAAATATTTAGGGAAAGATAGAATGGAACATCATGTCCCATTAAATTAATCAAATGTTCTGAAACTAACCCTCCAAACCACCCCCTGCTGTCATCCACTGCATCAAGATGGGTTATGAATGCCTGGACAAATCCACTTGGCACTTTACAAAATGAGGTCATGATAAGTGCATGAAAAATAAAATCACAAGCCTTTATCGCTAACAGGATCCTGGATTTGCAGCAATGAATTTAAATCAGGGCAGCAAGATCATAAGAGTGCTTCCAAATCCTTCCAAGAGCAAATCATAGTTTCCAGCTTCCTGGATATCTTTTGTAAGAGCAGTGCAAGTTTGTTAAAAATACTTTACCATTTTCCACAGGATGTTATAGAGGCCAATAGTATGAATGCACTGGAAAAACATAAAGATGCATCCTGTGACAGGAAGATAGATGTAGGGAAGGCTGTAAAATATAATGTGCTGTACACTACCTTGGATGCAGGAAATCTCTTATTAATTAATTGTGAAAATTGGTGGTAGTTGAGTAGTTGCTCACTTAGAAGTCCTTTATCATTTGGGGATGCAAAGGGGCCAGAGAGCTGGAGAAGGACCCAAACTGCCCAAACATAATAAAATTCATCACTTCAGGTCATCCTAATTCAGAGCCATTGTATTTCCCCTTTCTTCTCCTCTTCTGCTTTTCTCATAGGTTCATTTCTGCTGTTCTAGAACAGTAGGTTGCTGGCGAAGTCTTTCCTACTCAAATAGATCTTGGGAATGGAGAAGCAATTTGTTGCCTACAGGAAAACCACTTGCATATACTATAGGACCTTAATATCTATACAGTCAATTTAATACCATACAGCTCTCTACTGGTGGCAGCTCTCTAAATGAAGAGTAGTTCTTTTCTTCCTTTAGTTTCTTTAGTTCTTTTTCTGCAGAGAAAGACCTGGGCGTCAGGGTGGACGACAGGTTGACCATGAGGCAGCAGTGTGGGAAGGCCAGTGGGATCCTGGGGTGCATTAAGAGGAGCGTCTCCAGCAGGTCGAGGGAGGTGATTCTACCCCTCTACTCAGCCCTGG
>JAWLRI010000912.1:207002-220372 GCA_034781795.1 Crypturellus tataupa | reverse complement strand
TGAGAGGACCATCATCCCCACTGGGGAGGGGGGTGGAATAAAGCTTGTGGACAAACCGGGGGGTAAAAAGGACACCCTACGTCGGTTATCGGGAACCCCGTGGGTTTTATTTATTTTAGTTATTTTGGCCAGGTTTCATTTCTCGTCGATAACCCGCGTCAGGTCGAGAAGTTTATCATTTATTTTTTATTTTTATTTTATTTTACTTTATCTGTGCACAAGGGTATCTTAAATGCATTTTTTTTTTTTTTTTGGTGTAAGTGACAAGGCTTTATGGGTTGTGGTCAGAGAGGAGGCCAGCAAAGGGGACTTTGTGGTGAATGATTGCTGCAGATTGCAGATCACCTGATGAGTTAGAGGAAACAGTGAAAGCTTATTTAGATAATGAGGCAGTACCTCACGGTCCCAGTCCCTGGCTCTTACAGGAGATGTAATGCTGCTGAAGGAGAGGTGGGGTAAACTCTGAGCAATCCAGCAATTCTAGAGTATGTTGAGGAAAGTGTTTTGATGCAGGTGCTAGATAGTTGGCTAAAGACATGTTCACATACTCTTGTAGGTCTCATACTTGCAGTAAAGATAAACTCTTGGCAGATGTGAAGGCTGAAGTCAGCCTTCGGTACAAAGACCATGATATGGTGGAGTTAAGATCTTGAGAGAAATGAGGAAGTTGAGTAGCAGAACAACAAACCTGGTTTTTATGACAGGGAACTTCAGCTTGTGCAGGGAACAAGTAGAGAACTGATGGTGGGAAAGGGAACAGCTGGCTGATATATAGTATATTAGGAGTAAAAAAAAAAATGCTAAAGGAATTGTGGTACAATACTTAATAAGGCTGCAGACCCAGTGACCAAGAGCCAATGATGCAGAAAAGGCTGAAGTAGTGAAGTAGTGAAGATCTTTTTACCTTGTTCTTTACTGACACACCTTACTCTCTAGTCTCAGGGTCCCTAAGCCTAGTGGCTGAGTATGGGGAAATGAAGTAGTATCTATGGCAGAGCAAAATTAAGTAATGGACTGCTTAAAACAATAGAACATATCTAATTCAATGAGACCAGATGGAGACATCCATGAATGTCTTGGAGACATCCAAGAGGAATTATAGTGAGATGGAGCCTGGCGCTTCTCAGGGATGCACTGTAAAAGAACAAGAGGCAAGGGACACAATTTGCAGCATGAGAAATTGTGATTAGGTTGTCAGGAAAAAAAATGTCTTTACAGTGGTGAATCTTAACATTGGGAGAAATGCCTGGGCGGGTCATGTGGTCTCCGTTTTTTGAGAGACTCAAAACCTTACTGCTCATGACCTGAGCAACCTGCTCTGAGTTAGCCTTTTTATGAGCAGAACATTAGACTAGATGACCTTCAGAGGTCCCTTCCTGCCAACATCAGTCTGTGATTCAATTCTCAGCTGGAACTGACTAGGAAGCTAACTTGGTCTTTGTAATCCAGCACTTACTTTCTCTCTTCCCTCTCTCCATTTTCCTGAAGTGTTTATGTCTTTTCTTATCTCAGTGAATTCAGAGTAATGTTTATATATAAAGTCAGTTTGTCACATGCGATTAGGAGAACCATGTTCATGTTATTTGTAATTAAGAGCAATATGCACCCTCCCTCGTACACTCAGAAGAGCTCTTCAGGTGGTTTAAAGGCCAGACTTTTAAGATTTGGAGAATATTTGAACAATGAACAAATGAGCTCTTGTGGTACTGACAGTGGTACTGTCAATTTCAGTTGTTCCTTCAACATTGCTTCAGTATCCATTTTGTCTGACTGCATATCCTTCCACTGATACTTTTGGGATTGCTCCAAGACTGTTGTCAGATCAGCACGGTGCTGATCCAGGGCTGAAATATCCTACCTTTCATACCATGAAGGAGTCAGTGGGCAAGAAATAGAACCATCCTCCCCTGCTTTTTCTCTTCCCTTTCCCCCACAAAAATCCCAAGCCCAAAAAACAACCTACCTACTGTCTGTTGGAGAAAACCAAATTCAATGTATTCAGTGTACTTCGGGAACACTGAAATGTTCCTGTGAGAATGTGGGGTTCTTCCTCTCATAGCCTGAGGGATGAGGTGGCTCTCTGTGCCCAGGTCCAACTAGCAGTGAGGCTTGGTGCCTACTCTCAATATACATATACACCTGCATGTGTACCCCCACAAACGCATATGTTCTGATTCCCTTGATTTACAGGCACACCCATCTTCATAGATTCTTCATCCATCAGCTCAGGTTTTACATTTTGGATGCCAGGCCCCTTAACTAGTCACTGCCTCTGACCAGTTTTTCTAGATGTTGATGTCCTCCTGCCATGTGACCACTCCAGCTTGAAGTTTGGTAGTGGGTCCGCATCCTTTCCCCCTTACGGATTCCACCAGTAGGTAGGGTTAGACATACAGGCTTGCCAGGACCTGGCATGTCTTGTCCTACTTGCTGATGAGGTTGACTTGAAGTTTGTCAGCTGTTCATGTATATAGTTCAAGAATATAGTATAGACTGTGGTAAGATCAGTTTTTGGCCAGACATGCATACTGTCTGCTTGCCTATTTACATATGACCATCCCCATTTATTCTTCACTTTTCCCTTCATTTACCCATGCTTGTTCCTCCCCAGTCCTGTCCTTTTCCTGCCTTTGTCTCTTTACCTACTCATCCCATTAGAAGTGTTATACAATCCCTAAAGTCTTTTTGCTACATCTCAAAATACTCCTGCGTCCTATAATAGGTTTCACGATAATTCTTTTAGTTGGCATGTTTTACACTGGAGGCAATAGTCTAATTTCCTGTGAACATTGTGGTGGATTCTTTGTGTTCAGCTTGGTTTCTTCCATTTGATGATGTTTCTCAGATCATCACTGGATCTTTAATTTCATTTGATTAGCTTTTAGTCAGATAACCTAATAGTTAAGGAGAGCTTACCTTGATTTTTGCATGGCTAAATATTTAATATTAAGTGTTAATGGCAGTTTTGACTGCAATCAGGTGTTTTGTCTCTTATGTACCTATAGGCTTACATTCTCTCTTCTCCAGTGAATAAATGAAAGTATGCTAAGTTTTGTACAAGTTTTGTACAATGTGCAAGTTTTATACAAAATATATTCAGAAGAAGACATCAAAAAAGTGGGCCCTTCCTGCAGTCTGAAAATAGTAACCAAGTCCCTGAACAGATGGCTTTTGTGCATTTAACCTTTGTGGTCCCTTTTTAAACGTTTAACTCTCTGCTCTGTATGAGGAATGTATACATCAAACTATTGTCTTCTGCTAGGGATGAGAACACTCATCACCAAATTCCTTTGTGATGCTCATTCAGTTCTTCTCTAGCTGTGGTCTACAGGTTATTATTTCTAAAGGTCCTCAAAAGGAAAGTAAGAACTGGCTGCCATTTACCGTTATAGTTTAATTCATTACCATAGTGACTGCACTTTCAATGGAAAAAAATTAGACATATGCCAATGTAGCCCAAAGTCTTTACTACTACTTTAGTTCCCAGCTACTCAGAGCCAAGTACGTACGCTTTCAAATATTCTTACCAAAAAGAAAAAAAAAAAAATCATTCGTAGGCAAAGAAAAACACTGTCTAGATTGATGGCTTAGCAAGTTCAGTGAAACTATGAAATCAGAGACACCTTCCATTCTGTGGAAAATGCATGTTGTTTTGGAAATGCAAGTGAAGGGAAATTCCTAAGTATTCTTAGTGAAAAAATATTTGCATTAGATAGAAAATAGAAATATGACGGAAATTAGAATTTTTTTGAGAAGCATCAGTTTGACTAACATTTATCAAGACTGATAATTATCAAGAGGATAGTTATCACAAATGTTAACTTTGAAAGCTTCTTCTAGTGAAAATATCATTTTCCATGAGTCAGTGAGTGCCAGACAATGAATCATGTTAGCCAAATGTATGCATATAGACATAAACTAACAGTGCCTTGGAATATAACTGTAAAATGTTTTAGAATCTACTGACCACTTGTATTTCATGTAATTTCAGTCTTCACACAGTGACACAGGTTAAAGAAACAACTATCTTTGCAAAAATGAGGTGATGTCATTAGAGTACGGCAAATCTTTTACTGATAATTTAAACAGGTCCAGGCTGAATTAAATGTTTCCAGAAGTCTGAGCAGCCTCAAATTGAAGAGCCTTTATGCACTTATTAAATAAAATGTGTCATCAAGGTTTCTCAGCTGTTAAATCTGACCCCTGATTACTCATTAAATATTATACAGAACTCTTACAACTTGCCTGCTGGAATTTTATGATGATTCATGAGGTCCATTAGTCTCCACATGGAGAGAACCAGTAGAAAGTGATACAATCTCAGTCTCCACATGAAAATGAAATACAATTATATAGCAATATACTTTGGAATCTAACTACTGACATTTCCATGCTACATTTTACTGGATTTGCCAGATTTTGGAAATTTCTGCTTTTCTTATACTGTTTTAAAATTCACCTCAAAAAAAGAAAAAAAGAGCAATATTCAAGAATATTTGATATAGGTAGCAGAAGTAGAAAAAGTATAAAAAAACTAATAAAACAAGAAGCAGTAAGTGAGCAGATGATAGATGAAATAATGGTTTGACTTTGGTCACCATCAGACACAAGTTATTGGGTTTATAGACCTAACCGAGGCCAGTATGGTTGTCCTTATGTTCCCATAAAAACACAGCAAGGCAGAGAACCGTAGCTCTAATAACACCACATGCTTATCCCCACAGGCAAATGCCATCTGAAACTAAAAGACTCATTGGCTCTGTCCACAGTTTCTATTGTGGCTATTTCTAAAGACACCCACAAGACCAGGCGCAACTACCATGCATGCTCTATTATGGCTCCACTGAGGGCGCAGGCAAGACTAGCAAGCTGCCAGGGCAGATGTATAAGGCTGTCCACCAGCAACCCCAGGCAGTGAAGACCTTGCACAGATGAGGCAGTTGGGAGGTAGCACCAGCAGCACTTCTATCTGCTCCTGAGACTGCTTTTATTAGACTAGGGGGAAAGAGGAAGGCTCTGAACTGTGGTAGCTGCATAATTATTTTAACACTCTCCTGAGGAGCTGGTGGGAAGAGCAAGCTAGATTTATAACTATATAAATCTAGAATGTCTTACTCAGCAATAATCTCTTGCATTGGCAATTCTGAAAAGGAACATACTTTCCTAATTGTGGTTGGAAAAAAGAGGTTTTAATTTTCTATTCTCACTCTAGGTCTATATCCCAGAACAGTGCTAGAACAGATTTTTTTTGTGCTCCAAGGCAGCTGTGACATTTGACTAACTTTTACCAGCCATTTCCCAACACACATACAGCCTCCTTCTTTGCCTTCCACGGTATAGGAAGGAAAGGGCAGTGTCCTTCTGTTGAATACCACCATTGCTGTAGCTCATGTGACTTATGTAGCTCATGTGACTCATCACTCAGCTAGTTGTTAAACACAGGGGGTTTGTCTGTATTGCATCCAGTTCACATCAGACCCGCAATTGGTGCTCCAGTGAAACTATAGTTGGCTGTGTCAAGGTCTCTGGCCCTTCTACGGTAGTGCTCACACATTGCTGTGGGTCTTGAATGCTGAAACAAGTAGCAAGTGTTTACAGATGGCAAAATCTTTTATATGCCAGAGAGATCCCAGACAGAGGCACTAGAAAAGCACATACAGGGCAAACTGCATGGAATGAAAAATAAAATTAACTAACAAATCCGTGAATGCATATGTTGACTTCTTAACCAGAAAATATTACCCAATAAAAGGGTGGTCCGAGGAGGAAAGTAGCCTGGGTGAATATATTATCATATGATTTCTCTACCTACTCCTGGACTCCACAACTTTCTGGAAGTCTTGTCAGACTTGCTAGGTGTTTTGAATGGTTTTTATATGCTTTGTAAGCATAGATGTGATCAAGTATACCACAGTAGTTCTCCTTTTAGCTACATTCACATTTACATTAATTCCACATTGTTTATGCTATTATGCTTGTCTACTCTAACATTACCGAAGTTAGACTTCGGAAATCTCTTAAATAGTTTGGTGTCAACACAGTCTGAATTCACTAGCATTTCACAGGGACATGCATGGTAAAATATCAGTGGTAAAATATAATTCTTGCTTCATTTAGCTATGGACTAATTGAGCATATTAATGCATTACAGGTTCACATCTGCTTAGCAAAGCTATATGCCTTCTTATGTGTCTAAGGTCCTACGTTAATGTCTGTCATCCAAACACTTATCTGGCTATATTTCTCAAGTACTGCACTGCTTCTTGATTACCAAGCTGAAAGCTTTAATATAAGCACAAGTTGGTTACTGCTTGTTTGTGAATTGAATTTCCGAGAGACCTGCCCAGAATATCCCCCATCACAGGTGTCCTTTCCTTACAGGGTAAAGGGGCTGCAGACAACCTGCCCACTGCTCCTTTCTGGGGAAGCATCACAACTCCCTATCCCCAGGACTTTTCACTCCCTGGTTAAAGTCATTGCTTCTCTCAAAAGCAGAGGGGTTTTAGATAGTGGTGGTGGTGTTAGCTGTGTGATCACAGTCCTGACCAGTCTGTCCTGAAACCCTGAGAATGAAGGGACAGCTGAGTTGGTCAACAGCCATAGCAGTGGCAGGAACAGGGCTTCCAGGAACATCTGTTAATATGTTCATTAAAATTAAGCCTAGTTTGGAGGTGAGAAACAGGACCTTTAAAGCACCAGTGAATAATCGGTCCGACTGGTTGCTATACTGGAGGTTTGGCAGGGCTGTTGTTTGGCACCACCAGTGGCTCTGAAGAGACACAGCAAGTGGGCTGATCCCTGCCAGGAGAGGCAGCCCTGCCTGGAAGCTCTCTGGCTCTTATCTGTGCCCATATTCTGCTGCTGAGAGAGCTGGACAGAAGCCAGTGCAGGGTGAGCACACACTGCATAGCTAATGGCCAGATGACCAGGTCTGGTACTGTCTTTTCACTACTGTGGACTCTTCTTTGGGCTCTTCTCCTCCAGCCCCTAGTCCTCTGACCCTCATTAAATGCTCAGGATAGTTATTACTGTTATTTTCCTTTTGTCCTTCTTTGAAATGAAGCAATTAAAATACATATTCACCTAATATCTCTTGTTTTGCTCAAGTTCTTCCATGGGTCACTTACTGTCTGTGTTAAAAGACCTTGGCATCCTGGAGGTCTGTAAGGCTTTGCTTGTATCTTCTGCTCTATGGTTTCTGAGTTTCTCTTTGCCTTCTCCAAGTCCTCCCTTTCCCTGGTGACAGTCCCCATCTTCAGCATTCACTTCTTTGGCCAAATTTCCAGTTGCTGATAGGTTTGCGCACCATCATTATCACAGTTCAGCAATGAGATAAGAGTTCATCCTTTCTGGCATGTATCTATCTGAAGCACTCCTGAGTCGAGGCACATGCCAGCAGGCTCTGCTGTACTCCTCATTCTGGCTTCAGAGGCATAGCCATGTCTGTGGTTTGGCTGTGAACTCTGGTATCTGCTGAAAGAGCTGGGTAGCCTACTTGAGGAAGTTAATGCTGCTGAGCTGGCAGCATTAACTTCCTCAACTAGGCTACCCAACTTGGCATAGTATGCCTATAACTTAGGCTTAGTATCACTATATAGAAAGACCTGTGTCCATACTGCAGGCTATACTAGACTATGGTTAAGAGCAACCTAGTATTCTTCTGAATGGCTCTGAAATTTGCCTTTCCTTCTCTGCTGGCTAAGGAAAGTTACTTTTGGCATTGTTCTAATGGGGAACAGCAAGTGGAGCTCAGGAAAGAATAGAATAGGGCTGGAGAGCAGAATAAGAGCGAGAAACAGGGAGGTGCAAATACCTGAAGATGAAAACAACTAGTGTTGTTATGGAGGTATGTGTTAGCTGGAGCAACTCACTGTTAGCACAAGCCAATAACAGCACAAAGACCTTGTAGGCAGATCCTAAATACTTTCTTTTGAACACAGTTTTCATAGCTGTTCTTTTCCCTATCAGCAGAAAAAAAAACAGTAGCATGAAAAAGAACTGCAGAAAAGCAAAATATTTTTTCTTAGCTACACTGCATTTCTGCCTGAAGCCTCTGTCGTCGTTTAATGTTGTTGAGCAATGCCTGCTGAACTGCTAGTGAAAGTATTTATTACTATCCTGTATATGTCATTGCCCTGCTGCCTGTGGCATGTGTACTCATCAGTCAAACAGAACTATCCACCGTGTTTAATTTACTGTCACTGAATCAAATCTGTTTGTGAGTTTGTATAACATAAAACATTTTGCTAGAGATAAATTCCCTGATTTGCATGTAGCTCATGGGAGTTATATCATTATTTTCCTTGATAGATTCCTTTTAAAGTTAAGAAAGATGCAACTTGATTTTTTGCTCTGTATGCAAAGTAGGGTCTTGCTCTTTGTTAGCTGACCTTTACATTAACTTTTCCCCTAGTCAGCTTTAGAGGCATTATTCAAATTTTTGCCTGCGAGTGGAAGATGGAGTATTTGCAGTTCAGAATAAGGACAGTATGAATAGACTCTCAGAGCACCTAGTAAACGTGTCAGCAGTAATATGATTCTGGTTCTTGGCATTGTTGCTTTTTCTTAAGCTCATTGCTGTGAACCTGATGGAAAATAAGTTTGAGTTTGTTCAGTGACATCTGTTTCAATTTATGCTCCCGGATGAATATCCACTGCAACAAATACCTACCAAATTGGTAACCTGTAAGGAAGATAAAGTATGATACAAAGGTTGCAAGCTTACTTTAATGCTGGATGAATCGTACAAAATATGGAATGTATTGCTGTGTTCTAACTGGTATTTTCAAGGTATAAGGAAAATATTTATTTTAATTTAAAAGTTTATAGTCTACTCCTTTTTATACTCATAAGCTATTGCAATCTGGGATAGGGGCCAAGGCAATGATTCATAACTTCTCAATTCATATAGGTAAACACTGGATTAAATTCACTCTGGTGCAACCACCATTTTAGCTTGTGCTATCAAAATCATTTAACTGAGTTTCTTTCATTATAGATGTTACAAGGGCAGATGATTTTTCTCTAGCTTGCAGCACTGTGGGCCTGAAATTCTTCATGGGTATCAATAATATCACAGCTGAGAACAGAATCAGGACCAGCCCTGCCACCTGTTTTAGGTGCTGTGGGCCAGCTCCTCAGATGGTCTAAATTTGTATGCTTTCATTGTGGTCACTGGAGACATTTTTACCAGCTGTGTTTTTTTCCTGAAGATTAAATGTTGGAATACAGCAGTACCCCGGTCAAAGGATTCCTTGATTTTAATGGGAATGAGATAATAGAGTCATGAAGCAGGTCTCAATGGCTCATTAATTCTCTGTGTATATAGTTTGCTTTCACCATCCTCTCATGCTTTTCATGCTAAGAGAAACTGCCCACTAAAATCAGCAGAGTAAAATCCAGGCATTGTAGACTCAGTTGTGTTGTGCACACATGCACTAAGCACATATGCACTAAGCAATCGCTTAGAGTGCCAAAAGGGCTTCTAACTGCTGGTCCAGAGGGCAAGATTTTTCACAGGTCCCGTGTCCTAACTATTAGTCTCAAACAGTTGTGCCAGATACCCTTGCACACCCCAAAAGGCTCTACGGGTGTGTGTTCAAGCAATTAAGCTTCTGAATTATGCCATGAACGAAGAAAGGCAGTAGAGTCCAGAGACCTGTTCAGTATTAACTGAATATTCTATATTTGGTAAGCTGAAAAAGTCTTCAAAGCTCTTTGCCTGTACTGCACAGGGACTTATCTGCTCACATTTAGGTAATTAGTGACATAAAAGGTACTGAAGATACCTTTAGAAGAATGACAGATAGGACACAGGCCCTACCAGAGACTCCTCCTCTTCTGGGTGATCTGCTGGAAGTTACCCAGGGAAGCTAAGGCAGTTCATGGAACACTAGGTGCCTCAGTTTGGGTCACCAAATTGAGCCCCAGATCTCTACTGGCTCTTACAGCAGCTAAAATATCCCAGGCACATGTATGTGCCTATATTTAGGCCCATACTTATTTATGGGTAGAAATAAGGCATATTTCTGAAATAGATCCCTTCCCACACCACTTTCAAAACAGAATTGTCTGCTAGTGCCATTGCTAATCTTGTTGAGATCTTATGTTTTATGAGAAGATAGAAGTCCTATCACAAAGTTAAAAAGTAGTTAAAAGTTAAAAAGTACTAAATCACTACTACTAAAAGTAGTGATTCTTTACTAAAAGAGGTATCCAAGACTGTATCTTTTGGCCTTTTTTTTTTTTTTTTTGTCTTGCAGTAGTATGTTTTTCAACAATAGGAAAAGGGCTTCAATACCGCAGTTGCACTGACCTAATACTACATATTTTGTTTTCTCCTAATGAACGCCGTATAGCTAGGTTAGATGTTGACTTGTGCCCAGATGTGACCGTCGAAAAGTAGATATTGAACAGCGTGATTAATGAAGGCAGAGTTACTTTGCTGGCATAGACTTTGCCTCATTTGCTCAGAGATCAAAGCAGGTGAATAACTTCATACTAAATGCTCTTAAAAGACCCTGTTTAGTGGAGTGTTTTCAATGCAAAGTTATTCATCATTTTCACGTTTTCATCAACAAGGTTAATTAAACACCTTGTGAGATTACATGCAAGCTGGTAGTCTCTCTTTCTTTAGAATAGGAAGCAGCATGTGTAAAGTTTATCTCTAGTTTAGGAGAGTTAAACTTAAATACCATTCACTTAACATGCTTGAATTGATTTCTTAACACAAAAACAATCAAAAAAAAAAAAAAAAAAAAGAAACCAAAATAAAGAAACAAAATGTGCATTTTAGATGTGGTATAGCATCAAGTCATTAATCTTGTTCTCAGAGATATACCGCAGGGTTTTTTCATTTTTTTCTTGGAAGAAGATTTTGGTATTCTTTGACCAATACACAAAGATTGCTTAACTCTCCTTGCCTTCCTACTATGCTCATTTATTTTCTTTGAAGGTTCTAGCTTGAATATTTCCCCTTTTAAAACCCTTTCTACTGTTCAAATTAGCTGTTATTAATTTAGGCAAGGCCAAAATTTGACAGGAATATCCATAGTCCAATAGTCTGTAATAACTTGAAACAAGTATTAAACATATCTTTATAAATAGTCTAAATTAGAGATTTTTAGAGGCAATATATTATGGTGATTCCTATGGTGGGCAAAGGGAGGGAAACTGGAGGTAATTTAATATTGTGAGAAGGCATGAAAATATAACATGAGAATGTACACTAAATAATTCAAAGATGACACAGAACTAAATAAAAATATGAACAATTAAATATAAAAATCCTATTTGTCTAACATGGATGCTTTTCTTCTACAGAAAGTGAATATTTATTTTGCAGTATGTGCATTGTATATTTATGTAGAAGAGTTTTCCTGTTCAAAGACTAATTTTGATAGGGTTTCTGATACAGTATCAGAGAACTACATTTTTCAATGCAGTGTGCTAACTTAGCTTGAGAGAAATCTTATCTCTCATGGTGGAAGAGACATTTAATCCCTTTTGACCTCCTTTCTCACATAACCTGAAGGCAGTGCAAAGCAACCTTCTTTGCGTTTGTGCTGCTAAAGAAATCATATGCCAGAGACAGGTTTGGATGTGTTAAATGGTTTTATGATAAGAAAAAAAATGCTGATGACATTCAGTTAACTTTGTAAAGTACAAAGAAAAAGAATACCAGTGGACTCCAAGAATATGCTCAGATAAAGTTCTAGTAGCCTATATAAAATCCAAAGCACAGATGACAAACTTTTCCACATGGGCGAGATCCAACGTGAATCAATCTAGCTAGGCAGAAGGGTGAATGTTTAATGAGAGAGATGTAGATGGATGAAATGCAGTTTGAAGCTGCACCATTTGTTTAGTGCACCTGGGCATACAGAGATTAAATGGCTTAAAATCCCTCAGAGAACAATAGAGGACGTACAAGGAAGAATAAAGCAGGAAAGAAGAAATAACTAATTCCTCCTCTTCCATATGGAGAGCAGGAAGAATGTCAGTATTCCCTGAAGGAGAGAATGAAAGAGTGGGGATGTGAGAGAACATAAACCTAAGCCAGGGGTCCAAAAGGATGTAGATGACTGAATTTTGCTGTTAAAGCCGCAATACTGCTTGGACTGTCCCTGAACCAATATTTCCTTCATTGCATTCATGTAAAGAAGAAACTTTAGGGTGAAATCATGGCCTGATGGCAACCAGATAGAGTTTTGTCACTGACTTAAATAGGACAGTGTTTCAATCACACAGCTACACGTTCCTGCCTCCTAGTCTAACACACTATTATTCTGCAGTTATTCTGTTTATTAAACATAATGCATCTCAAACTCTATGGAGCAGACTAAAAATAAACCTGTTCTAATATCTGACCTTTTAGTCACACTGCTGTGTGAGTACCTCACTCTGTTCAAGTTAAAAAAAAAAAAAAGTAGGATGACAATGTTGTTGTAATGGAGTTCAGGCCCAGAATTCGTTTCATTGACAAACATTTTCCCTCGTCACCAGGAAAAAGTCTTTTATCCCAAAATAAACTGCTGAACAATCATTTATTTATTTATTTTTAAGTTTTCCCTGAGGATTGTGCAAAAGGAGTTCACCCTGTGTGGAAGTGACAGGAGGAGATGTGTACTTATTAGCCTAATGTTACTCAAATTAAGTTAACCTCCATGTTCTGAAGGGACACAGATCAGAACTAGATAAATGTACCTCTTCAATGAATGCATAAGACTATGATACGTTTGAAAAAGATATTATCATCAGGCAGCATGGCAATGCAAAAGGCAATAAGCTTTAAACCCTGGTTAGTACAAGATGAACCAAGGTTGCTAGTTAGGCAGTCAGCTGGAGAAGTTTCAGAAACTGCCTTTCAGAAAAGACGTCATAATCATTAAGTAAGCAGATACCCTTTCCCACCCCCTGCAACTATTTTTTAATCCACTTTAGGCAGATTAATAACTCAGAGCAGTGATGATTCAGTAGTTTCGGGGACACCAAGAACAAATAGATCTAAGTAGAGATTTTGTCTTAAATTAGAAGAAGAATAATCCATAAATAAGAAAACCAACTAAGGTATGTGCAGAGATAGCAATATTCTGGCCTGACAAAAATGATCGTATGGAAATATATGAGCAATTTCCTCCAATGACTTTGTGAGTTTGAGAAAACAACAACCCTCCCCCCCCACCCCCAAAAAAAACCCAACAAAAAAAAACACCTTTATTTGCTTAACTGTAATTTGGAAATCATAGAATCATAGAGTGCCTAAGGTTGGAAGGGACCTCTGGAGGTCCAACCGCCCTGCACACGCAGGGCCACCTAGAGCACGTGGCACAGGGCTGCATCCAAGCGGGTCTTGAAGATCTCCAGGGAAG
>JAWLRI010000912.1:188081-206902 GCA_034781795.1 Crypturellus tataupa | reverse complement strand
CTGGACACAGTACTCCAGATGTGGCCTCACCAGGGCTGAGTAGAGGGGTAGAATCACCTCCCTCGACCTGCTGGAGAGGCTCCTCTTAATGCACCCCAGGATCTCATTGGCCCTCTTGGCCACGAGGGCACATTGCTGCCTCATGGTCAACCTGTTGTCCACCATGACACCCAGGTCCTTCTCTGCAGAGCTGCCCTCCAGAAGGTCGGTCCCCAGCCTGTACTGGTGTCTGTGTATTACTGTGTATTACTACTGGTATGTTGGAATTTGGATAGAGAAGTCTGAACTGTGGCACATTTTTTTTTCCTTCCTTATGAAAAGAGAAAGTATCTTGATACAATCTTAGCACAATTTACTGCCCACATGTAGCACAGAAGAACAGAGGAATTCATAAAGCCCGTACAAGTTTATAATGAGGACGGGGGCTTTCTGCACATTTCTCGAGAAATCTGAAGTGGTTGGTCCTCTGTTCAGAGCCTGCTGTGGAATATTGTCTGTGACAAACCTCTTCAGGAATAGTTCCATGTCTGTTAGCATGGGAGAGGATTGTTTCTCAGCATGCGCTTTATTCACTGTACTGCATATCATATGGTGGGATTTTCATGAAACTCTCCTATGTAAAGACCCCCATATATACGCTTGCTAGGATTTGTGTGCTGACCTCTTTGGTGTCATTGCCGCAGAGACAGTAGTTTCTCTGCGTTAGTCTCATTATCATTACCTTATGGTGCTTTATATTTTCATTTCAGTTTGGGCCATCAAGCTGTGTGACTATATGATGAAATCAAATAGATAGATGCCATGGGGAATTGAACTCCTTCAGAATGACAGTATGTCTATGATCTTCTATTGTAGCCACAGATGTCAACAAAAAAAAAGATAATGCAAAGATATTCAAAAGAAGAAATAGGAACTTACAAGTGTTTCCTTTTATATCAGTATCACAAAAGAATGTCTTTGCAAGCCAAGCAACAGATGCTTTACTGGCAGGGTGCCATGTTGACAAACTACTATTGAGTCTTGGTAGAAGATATTCCTCTGCGGTGTGCATTGTCTTGTGCATCTGTGCTTGCTCCTAGCCTCTGTATGGATTGTTGCATTGATTACTATGTGTCATCCACAAGGGACTTACTTACAAGAAGAAAAGTCTTGCAGCAATGTGAACTTTCTGTATGTAGAATGTTAAAACTTTTATAATGTGATAGCTTTTGAAGTATTTCCAAAGGAGTGATTCTTACAACTCAATAGCTAATCTCTGGAACATCTTATTAATACATATTTAATGTAGTTGCTGTCTTAACATTCAGCCTATTAGTTTAGATCAGGAATATGCTTTAGAAGTGAGCATTTTCACAGCATTTTATCATGCTTTGGTTCATCCTGTGCAGTGGATTCCTTCGGGATGACACTGAAGAGAAAAATTCCCTTTAGGAGAGCACCTGCAGACATTAACAGTATTCGGTTCATGGCTTCGGATGTGAACTAATCTGAAGTAAACCCCCAGACTTGTATAGCATGGATATTAATGCCCAGGGACACCTATTTCACTCTGTAGATCTAGTCTTATTGTCCAAAGGTACTTGCAAATATTGTCAGGATGCAGCAGGTGGTGACTGCCGGATGAAGGCTGGAGAAGAAGAGTGGAGGGTGCAAAGAGGTTGGCCAGAGCAGGAACCACACCCCCTGGGTCCCATCCCACAGCACTCAGATGTGGTAAGCAAAGCCCGGACAGGTATAGTGGCTGCGATTATCAGACAAACATGAGGTGACAAGTGAGGTTCACAGCCAGTCCAGGAAGTCTAGTCAGGAAGTCAGAACAGCTAGAAAAGGGCAGGGAAGAAGCACACTGGCAACATAACCCAAACCAGGACTGGGTGGTCAGCACTGAGCTTAAATGAATCTTCAAGGTCCCACAGGACCAAGGGAGGTTGATCAGATTTTGAAACAGAGGTACTATTCATCATTTAAAGAAAGCCACTCATTTGTCTTTGGGAAAAATTAATGACAATATTTTTTACTAAGTATAGTAGTAGACAAGTTTGCAGATTATGTATTATTGTCTTAAGAAATTCTATTCTTTGGACCAGTCCAAGGATACCAAGCGGTAGCCCTTCCTGACTTAAGAGTATAAGGAGGAGGAGGACAGAAACATCTGTGCCAGTGAAAGGAACTGAACTCATATTTAGGAGTGTTACTCAGGACCTATGTTATCTTCTACACTCCTGAGCTGTTTATTTTGGATGAGAGTCATTCTATCTTAATATAACCATCTGTGTCCTATGTAGATGTCTGCATGACATGAGTGTAAAGGTAGATGAGACAAATCTATCATCTGATTTTATGAGTTTACATTTGATTAGTGATTTCACTCTGGGAGCACACCTATAGGGCAGCTGGAGTTCGAGGCTTGCAGAAAACCTTTCGGAGATCGGGAAATGAAGACTAATCAGTTTTGTGAGGCACTCTTAAGAAATGGTTACAAAATATGTATTTCATAAATCTCTGTACTATTTCTACCTGGACTTCAAAGATATGTACGTATTTGCAAGTTATTACAAATATGTGTGGAGGCACCAGGAAAAACATTCTTTAAGAAACATTCAGTTGTAAGTGAAGCTCAAATGCCTTCATAATAATAAACTTGATCCAAATATTAAACTTTAAATATTAAACTGTATATATGTATTCAAATACATATGCATATGCACATGCATAATTCTGTGACATATTTTCCCAAGAGGAGATGTGAAGGTGAGCAATTAACTTCATATTCAAATAGCAAAATTTTCAACTCTTTAGCTAGAATTCAAAACCCAGCATATCTTTTGAGGTTTGAAAATCATAGAATCATTTTTTTTCATTTATCTGAGCTTCATTATATCATTTAGAAATGTTTTTACCGCAGGATAGATTAGAATACCCTGTAGTACTCTCTAGAGAATGCCTCTTGCCAGCAGATTCAGGTTGATGGCCACAAGGAAGTAAGTGGTGTTTACTGTGACTGAGTAGCAGAATCTTTTCTCATGGGAAAGGCTGTCTGGTTTAACTTCAAAAATCTGCAGGCAACTAAGATGGCTCTGTCTGTGGTTGTGCCATCAGGGTGGCAGCAGCTAGGATGTGAAGATAGAGGATGTACAGCAACTGTAGTGTCCTGTGTTTGAGAACACGTATGTCACGTTCAACAGACTTAGTTGAGGATGTTAGTCTGTGGATAATGAGCAACTTGTTTCAGAGGTTGCCAAAAGCTAAGAAAGAAAAATGTGAACAGATCTATAAGTCCAATAGCTTACTGCTGGGATATTCAAAGTATCCTACATCACATTTAACTCTCATTGCAGTTATAATTTAGGGTACTTATTTCTCTGTGCTTTCTTTGAATATTCTAGATTACTTGTTTTCTAATTGCATGCTGTTATGTATTCCCAAGGGTGCAAACTTTTATGGGCCACGTAGAGAGCTGGACTCACAAAGATTAAAGCCTCTACTTTTGATAAATAAATGTTTACTGAGTATGTCTTAATAAATAACTGACACAAACTCTGTGCAAACCAAACCAATTTGTTTCACCCCTCACAAATTTATAGGGATTTATGTCATTGAGAGCAATGTGCAAATGTTCTTTAAGCAAGAAATAGCAAAGGACTTTGAAAAGATGAATGGAAAGTCTCCTGCATGGTATGTTTCTTTTTTACAGTTTTCAAACTCTTTCCTGGAAACAGCATCACATCTATAATACTTCAAAGAGATGCTGGAGAGAGGTCTGTGAAGTCTCCTGCCTCTGAAGTCTTTGAAGGACTGGGAGCTGTTTTCAAAAGAGAGAAACCTGCTGCTGCAAAAATAGATTTTAGGGGACAGATTCTGGTCTTGCTTTTATTAGTGTGTATTTGGTAGAAGTTCGGAGAATTGATAGAATATCTGCATCATTCCACTGTAACTAAGATCAGATTGTATGTAAACCTATTTTCAAGTAGGCTACAGGTACCTTTACAGACAAATTAAAAAATAAGCATTTATTTATGTATTTATTTATTTTTGTGCATGTGGTTGAGACCATCTCTCCTTGCAATCACCAGTAGAGCCAAAAGCAGATCTAATGGCTGGGTTTAAAGCTGAGAGCAACAATTTCAGCTCACACGAAGCGTTCAGAATGATAGATACCTTAAACTTCTATAATGCATGTTGTTCATCATAATCTAATTAAACCAAACAAAAACTGTTAATATATTTGAAACTATATATATTTTTTTGCCCTAATTCTGGGTAGCTAATTGATTCAGCCTTATGAATCTTTTTGACTAATATGGAACTGACAAAATATTCTGAGTCTACGTGAACATGTTTGTATAACAGATATTGAGTAATATTAGTGTGTGGATTGTGAATGGTGCTTGTGTGAATTTATTTTATCTTTGTCTAATCAACTTTCTAAGAAACTCCTAATGTGTCCTCTAAGAAGAGATTTTCAGATGAGTTTTGGCATAAAATATCACAGACATGAACACACAGAGTTGACAAAGGGTATGATCAGGTTAAGGTAAAGGGTGGCAAAAGTGCAGTATCCACTTAGGATCTGTACTTAGGTACAAGGTACCTAACCCTCAATCATGGTCACTGGTGAAAAAAGGATCATCTGTAGCATGGATCTGCTCCTGAGTCCACTCTGGACTTCTGTGTGGCAGGAGCTGTCAGCTACATCTCGGAGACACCTTCTAGCGAGGGCTGCTTCTCTCTGTAGTTATAGCTGCAAGGAACACAGGCTCCTAAATCAGGAAACTAAGACATATTATTTGTTAAGACCATTTCAAAAAGTCTACTAATTTTCCCTTCACATACATAGAAATTAAACTGAGGCAGAAACTGATTTTGTCTTAAAAGACAAACCAGTTTACTTTTTCTAAAACCAGAAGTCAAACCAATCTTCTTACTACTCCAGCTCTCGATGCTCCATGTCACAAAGCTGAAGTAAAGTGACAGTCAAGACCAATACCCCAAAAGCTCTGGGCAAATCCAGACTAGGACTGGGAGATCATGCTCATAATTTTACATGGATGAAGAGGCAGACGAGTAGCTTTAGAAATTGGTCACTGTCAAGCAGACCTTCTCCAGCTCCATTTAGGGAGAAAAGTTGATAAAAATCATTTATGAAGGGTGATAAGGAAGTTGATACATTTGTCCTTACAAATGGAATGGGCTATTCTGGAAGAAACTGACTACTTTTCTATCACCATTAGTAGTCATGGTAGAAAGGGGTCTTTCAAAAGATCTGAAATTTGAAATTAAATGAGAAAACAGAGTTGCATTTCATTGTTCCTTGTACTAAAGATCTTTTCTGGTGAAATTCAAATCTACAGGAAAGTCAACTGGAGTGAATATAGTTGAGTATGTGAAACATGCATGAATTTCACTTGATGCATGGATTTCATATATGTGGATTCAAGTCCACTGTACAGCGTGATGATTCCCATCTGAGGAGATCTCCTTTCACTTCAGTGACTTTAATGAAAGCAGTAGGTGATCCGTTCATATGGAAATGTTCTCTCTGCAGACACCTTACATCAGACAGAAGTAATCTTATAGGTATCTTGAAGTTTTATAATGCACGTTATTCATCATAATCTAATTAAACTGAATAAAATCTTAATATATTTGAAAATATCATTTTTCCCTAAATCCGGATGTAGCTAAATAATTCAGTCTTATGAATATTTTGGGTTATTTGAACTTGTAGCAAATGATGATTTTTTGAGTACAACGGGTCTCAAATAATGACCATGATTCTTACTAAAATCTCCTGAAGTCATTATGTGAATAACTTTCTCCCTACCTCAGCCTAGGAATTAACGTGATTGTTATTTTGATTTTTCCTTTTTTTTTCCTTTAAAATCAGACTTCAAAAAACACCCTTTTATTTTCATGATACTACCATCTTTTGTATCTTTATTAATGCTAAATATATTTTTAAGGTAAATGGCTTGATCTTCTTCATTAACTCTTTTTTGTCTCAAAGTGAGGTATTTCCTGGGAAAATTCCCAGTTTGGAACCTTCCACGATCTCCAGATTGGAGATGGAACAATTAATTTTGTAGTAGATAAAAAAAGCTCTTAACTCTTAAATTTGAGGAAGAGCTATAAAAATGCATGTGGTTTCCTTTCGTTAGGAATATGTGACTAGACTAGTACTTGAACTTCTGAATAAAGTGTTTCAATGATTTAACCTGTATAAAAATATTGTACCTTCAAGTGTCTACAGGAATAATCCCTCTGCCACATGCTCTAGGTGTCCCTGCTGGAGCAGTGGGGTTGGCCCAAATAATCTCTAAAGGTCAACCATTCTGTGATTGTGTAATAAGTTTTGTCTGTCAGCAAAACGCATCCTGAGGGATTGATAGCAGAAACCACCTTCACAAATTGTTTGTATTTGCCTGTCATGTCTTTATTGCTGACATAACAGAAGATAACTGAGCTCACTCAGATTTTGCAGAGGCAAACTGGCAAAATGAAGCCTGAAAGGGGACGGGCTTCTTGACCCTCTCAGAGTATTGTGTGTTTCAACTAAATGCACATCTCAGCCAAGCAGCCAAGCAACACTGTTTCATCCTGAATGGTTTTTAATATTTTTGATACAGGGCTGTTGTCCATTAGAAAAATTAATTTAACATTTCTTATAACCCCTTAGGCATTACTCTTTGATTTCTTCTAATTAGGCCTAATATCAAAGTAGAGCAAATCATCTGCCAAAGTGAGAAAGCACTGTGATGTTCTACAGGTTTTTTTTTTTTTTCATGCAGTCCTGAATGTCCTGTTCCTCTAAGCAATATGAAATGCAAACATTGGGTGACAACACCGTTGTTGAGTGACATTCCAAGCACTGCTCCAACTAAGAAATCCTGTTTGTTTCTTTCCGGGAGCTACCTCCAATTTTTCTTTATAGATCTTTGGAAAACCTTGCTGACTCATCTGAATGCTTTTGCTATGCTGATGGTGTCTGCTTTTCATACTGCAGTTTTTAAACAGAGCTCAGTAACTTCTGGTGTATCCATCTTCCAATAGAGCTTTTCTGCCCACCTACCCACTCAAGACTGCAAACCTGTTTTGCATGTTCCAGCCTTTCTGGGTGAAGGCTTCCAGTATTTCGTCTTTCAGTTCTACAAACAGTGGGGATGTTTTCTCACATCAGTTCTGAATGAATCTCAACTGTTAAATCTGCCTTTGCCAGTGGGGCTCTGCGTAAACACTCCACATAATGACAATGACAGGAAGAGAAAAAGAAAGGAAAAGGTTGGACCAGATTCAGATAATTGTCCAAACAATATTATGTTAAGTTGCATAGCTATTTACCAAGAACAGTTATCAGGACTATTTGCCCTTGTAAATACTCTGTATTAGTTAGCAGATGGCATTCATTGTGTACTAGCTATTCCACCAATATTACTGCAAGTTCTTTAAAGCACAAAGCATATGGTTTCCTCAAAGAGCTACATTATTTCCTCATTTGCAGTTCAGTGTTAATTGTGAACTATTTGGTGATAATAGAAGAAGGTAATTTTTCATCCCCATTTACTTTGGGTAACAGATTTAATAGAGTCTACAATGTAAAATGTAAATAAGACCCATGGTGGCAAAAGAGTTTGCATGGTGTACAAGCTAATAGAAGGTCACATGTTGAATTTTGGCAGGAAGCTCAACAGTGCTACTAAAAAATCTTGGATAAGGCTAACGAGAGGTTTCAAGAAAGTGCCAAAAGGAGGATATATCTCTTTTCTCCCCTTGCTATGAGTTCAGAAAGCCAAAAGCTCACTTACAATGTCTTTGAAATATATTTTTTCCATTTCCATTGTTAATGTAGATCCAAACTGGAATGATGATGCATACCTCAGGCTCATAAAAATGCCGATAATCTGCACAGACTGCCCTTGCAATATCCCTGGATAAGAATCTGGTCCTTCTACACAACCTGATGCACACACTGTTCCCTGGCATGCCTTGCACCTATACTCATACCCATCTGTCAAGATGGCATAATGCCTGCTCATAAGGTGTTATATCTGTTTCAATAGGCATAAGTACCAATTAAAGTTGTTTTGCAGCAAGAGCATAGAATGTGAAAAGTGTTGTTTTCCTTAACAGGGGGAATGTCCTAGTGGAAAGTGGAGATAAAATGAAGGACATATACTGGCAGTCCTTGTGATCATAGTTACTAACATTATTTGGAGAAGTGTAAGGTAATATTTGCGTTATGGTAAATTTGCAAAGGTAATCTATTTTCACTGATTTCATAAATGAATTAATTATTTAGTTTCATTTTTCAGAGATGTCTATTAATGTAGAAGTCATTTTGCAGGTAATCATTTGATATATTAACACAAACTGTTAAGTTTGTGTTATAAGTATATATTTCTCTTTTTTTTCCATCCTCTAATATCTCATTATACAAAATTTCATTTTAAATAGTCATAAGTAACTTAAGCTTTCTTTATTTGTTCCTGATGCAAAGACTGCAGACTATACATGCTTCGTAGAATCTTATTAACCAATTCTGCACTCACAGATATGTTTAAACACAAATGGGTGTTATCAGTAGAAGGAATACATATTCCAATTGCTTCCCATCATCCTGGGTTTTTTTGGCTTCTAATTGCTGTTTCCAAGCTTAACTCTGCTCCCTGAGACAGACTTATAATGGAGTATAAACTGAGCTTTTTTCTTTTAACTGAACCCCCATGTAAGGCTGAAATTCAAGCATTTAGTTACCACATTTTGTAATCCACTCTTAAGTAGCTCAGTGTAACAATGAGGACACAAAGGAACATCTTAAGCAGTAGTATGCTGTTAAACATTTCTCTAACCTATATCCACAGAGATGTCATTAGAACATCTGTATGCCAAATGCCCTGGGTTCTGGTATTATGTATAGGAACCAGTTGGCTGTATGTCTGGATTGTACATGGGTGGATACTTTATTTTTTAATACTCTCCTTTTAAGGAAAAAAAGACCATGCCACCAGATGACTTACTATTTATTACTTTTATTTTAGGAAAGTGAGTTTCTTTAAGGGATATCTTAGCTATATACATTTTTTTCTGTATGTCCAAGGAATTAACTATTTTCCATAATAATTTAATCTGTAATCACAGAAAATGTTTCCTGCTCTGAAGAAATACAGGCAAATTTTACAAGTGTATATCTAAAAGGGGACCTCTTAACCTGCAGGAAAGTATCTCAGAGATTCTACCAGAAATGGTAGTGTTTATTGGAAGCAAAATGGGAAAATTTTTATCCGTGCATACATGTCATCCAGGATACATGTCTACAATTGTGCTGACGTATCCACAGCTCTTCTCCTGGTAGAGGAATACAGAATATTTCAGGTCACTGATTCAAATGTAGTTTCAGAGCTACTCAGTGAGCCATGAAAACTCAGTCAGTGTGATCGCCAGTTGTTGATGTCCCCTATCATAAACAATAATTGCAGTAGCTTTTACTGTGATCAGCAGGAAAATGCCATCCATGTTAGGGGGGAACATTATCTCCTGGGGGAATGCCATTGTGGTTAAATTTATGCAAGACTACTTGTTATGGGTTCAACCTCAAGATCCAGTCTGGTCTTTTCTTTATTGTCATTTTATGTTTGAAAAGATTATCCATGTAAGCTGATTCCTCCCACATGGGGCATAAGGTGAGATGTGTCTTCATGGTCTGTAATTACTCGGGATAGGAAATGGAGAAAATAAAACCAGAAGCTTCAATGACTGTCAATTGAGACTTGTCTCCCAAATCGTTTTTAGGCCCTGTAGGTTCCAAGAACATAAGTTATGACAGAAAGAGAAAAAGGCCATCTGGATGAATTTGCCTGCTTATGCTGTTCTGAATCCCAGTTCCTGGTTTATTCTCCAGATTCCTCATTTTCCTCGCCTTCCACAGAGACAATTTGATATTTATCACAGACTCTGTATAACCATTTGCTCTGATCATTTTCCTAGGTGATTTGGAAATTATACTTGTGACCTCAGTACCACATTCTCCGTTATGGTTTTCCACCTGTGTTTTTCTTTGTGTTTCAAATTTTTGTTTTACATTCTGCTGAGATTTCAGCATATTACTGCTGAAAATTGCCTTAATCACTCAGTCTGTTCTGAGCTTTTACAAGCTTCTGTGACATGATCTTTCAACCAGTCTATTTTCAGCAGCTACAATTCAAAGGCTTCTGTTGCAATTGTATATTTTAGGCATAACATTCTTTTTATGATAGCTGACATTGTTTCTGGTATTATATTATAGAAATGAATATTGTGACCCATATTCAGTAAGACCACTATTGAAATGGGACAGTGAATATCTCAATATTACTAGATAACAATGTGTTTACAAATACATGGTCTCCATATCACGCATGATCCCCTGTTTGTCTTGACAAAAAAAGCATTATTTCAGAAGCTCCAGATGCAAGTTAGGATCTGAGGCTGAGATGAACATACCTGAACTTTTGCGTTTTGGAAGCAGACAGATTCCATGCTCTTAAAAGCAATCAGACTGCTAGCAGCTGAATGTTATGGGGCATTCCCATTAATACTAATACAAGATAAGATGATAGGTGTATCTTGTCTTTTGAAATCCAACATGGGATTCAGATGTTAGATATAACAAATCTTTCAGGGGTAAATTTTTGAGATGAGAACGTGCCTGTGGTAAAGCTTTTCTTCTACCCTTTTGCAGATTTGCATCCCAAATGTATGTAGGTAAAAGTGATATGGCTTTTTTGAAGTCAAACAGCAGTGATAGAGAAGTGTCCTCCTGGTGCCTGGGTTTGCAGGTCCTAACCATTAGAAGAGAAATCATAACTCAGATTAGTTGTGATTCATATGTGAAATACATTGGGAAGAATCATTACTGTTATTATTTCTGCTGATCCTGAGCAAAGAGAAAAAGAATTTGAGAATGGATGGACAGACACATTTTGCTAAGAGAGGAGGAAGAAAAAGAAGTTATTTCAGGTAGGATCGGGATCATTTCATGTTTATCTAAACTAAGTTTTAAATTGGTGTTTTTTCTATATCTTTATTTTTGCCAAAGGTTTGTAGAAAAAAAGGATTTATAAGAGGCCAACAGGATGTAATGAAACTCTGATCAGCTTGGTAGATAAGATACTTATTTGAAAAGACAGGATACCAGGCTGTATTAGCATCTCTACTACAACCTGAGCCTGAGTTTCTTTCAAAAATGTCTTCCTCTTCTATGCCTCATTTTCTACCTATGGAAAAAGGATATGTAAAATATTTTGTAGAATCCTTTGGCTTTTATGATGATGTGAAATAGTATCTGTGGTGTTCTCTTTTTTTTCCCCCCACTAGGGGACCACCCTCCAAGTGGTCTCCTGATTGAAGATACTCCTTAACAATTTGTTTAACCTCAGGGAAGACGTCCACAATATTTGTTAATAAAGCCCTCCAATGAATTAATCTCGTTTTAGCTTGCTAAGAAGGGAAAGTGAGAGCTGTGTCATATGCATTTAAGGTAATCCACTGACTTCGCAGCATGCGAGAAGTACCGCAGGTGGTGAGACCAAATCATGTTTACTCAGTATGGGAGAGCAGCTGTCTGTTCCTTCCAGCTTGAGTACTTGTGCCTATGGTTTGAAAGAGATGGTTATGCATCCAGTCACTTTTATCTATAGCAGAGCTGGAAAGCATTCGGTTGAGCCACAGATATTCAGGGCAGAAAAAAAGAAAACAAGCTTATTGTGATCTAATTTGAATTAATCGTCTGATAGTAGTACGTTGATATGTGAAATTTCAAAAATAAAATAATGCTTCAACAATTTTTAAAAAGAACAGAGCAGAACAATTTTCACTCCTTGTTGTGGTAATGAGGCTCTTGGCAGTCACCTCACTGAATACTTTTCCATAAGAAACAACCGGCAACATTAACCTATAACTAAACACACTGCTTTAATTGATAAAAAAAAAAAAAAAATTAGTGAGACTTCTGTAAACTATATACAAGGAGGCAAAGGTACCATATCAGCTAAAATTTACCATGATGATAATCCAATTACTAATGTCTGTGATCTGTTATAAAAGAAAAATGCTCTTGATGGCAGCAGAATATCATAGGCATGTAAGCTATATCAGTACTTCCCTTACGTGTTTTTTATCACATATATTTTGCAGGTGGGAAGCTGAACCAGCTCCTGCAAGCAAAGTTTTTGCAGTGAAAGATCTCAGGCTGTTTTTTATTTATAAAAAACCCTCAGAACAAAACCAGTAATGGTAACTGAGGTATGTGAAGTCACTTTTTTTTTTTTAATTTTACATTTTATTTGAATTTTTTATTGAAACTTATTTCTTCATAAGCCATCACTTTAAACACTCTCTCATATATGAATTTCTTCTAAACAACCTCTCTAACTGTAATCTGATTCATTAACAGATATTTCTTTTTGCTTTTGTTTAAGCTGGCAAAGTGCATAGTAGAAGACTACTCTTCATATGTGTTCCCTTAGTCAAGAAAACGTTTTAATTTTTATTTTCTTCTTCTGTATAGGTTCAAATTTCTGCTGTGGAATGGGAAACTGATTTTCAATGAAATTCATGTTAGTGATGTGGAAGACATTGAGTAAATATGTAAAGTCAGATCAAGTGACAGAAAAGGCAGATCCAGCAAGAAAATATAAGCATTTTCAGAAATATATCTTAGAATAAAATAAGTCTACTGCTAGTCTATGTTGGCACATTTTAAAGCTGTCTCCATACTGCTTTAAAACTTCTTTAAACTTTAAAGCAGCATATAAAACTTCTTTGAGATAGTAGGTGTTTAGGAGGATAATTTAAACCCTTGAAAAGTAAAAGTAAAAAGCAAATTGAAATAAAGTTTTATCAGTAGCTCTTAACTCACTCCTGGTTCTCAAGCATCCTGCAGTTTCTAATTTATTTCTCATTGTAATACACAGTTGTGAAGCTGTGAAATTCTCTTACCTATGCTCTGCAAAAGAGCAAGTGAAACCAAGCACTTGGAAAGACGGTTTCATTCACTGGTGGCAGAGAAAAATACTTAAAGAGTGGTCATGAAGAGGAGAAAATTTGATATTCTGACTAGGGCTAATCAAGGCGGGACATTTCTCATGTACTAAATGCTATTCATCTTGACAGGTCACAAGCATCCTAGAGCCACTGTCAAGCAAGACCTGTCTGCACAAAGCACAGTGTATACATGGCCTGTGTAAATGGCGAGGTGTCACTAGCAGTTTGGGGAAAGTTTGTGTGTGGAAAGAGAACTAATGGAAAGAAAAAGCAGGTAAACTGGCAAAGAGTCAGTGAGCAGGCATACGGGACAAAAGTATGGACTGGGAAAACTTATTTGCAGAGTTAATCTAGAAGGAAGCTGGAAACAAATAAGGCGGAGGAGCTGCTGCTATCTCCTATTCTCCTATGCATGGTTACTCGCTGGACCTTTAATTTTGGCTTATTGCTCTGCTCAGTGCTGAACTCTGGGTGCATAGCCCTACAGCTTTTCCCTGGTCCCTAGATCGGAAGCAAGATATTGCCACAAAGATGATTAAGGGACAGGAGCATTCGTCATATGAGGAAAGACTAAGCGAGCTGGGCCTGTTTAGCCTGGAGAAGAGAAGACTGAGAGGGGATCTGATCAACATGTTCAAGTACCTGAGGGGTGACTGTAGGGAGGATGGGGCCAGGCTCTTCTCTGTGGTGGCCAGTGACAAGACGAGGGGTAATAGGTGCAAGTTGAAACACAGGAAGTTCCACCTCCATGTGAGGAAGAACTTCTTTCCTGTGAGGGTGCCAGAGCCCTGGAACAGGCTGCCCAGAGAGGCTGTGGAGTCTCCTTCTCTGGGGATCTTCCAAACCCTCCTGGATGCCACCCTGTGCCACGTGCTCTGGGTGTCCCTGCTGGAGCCGGGGGGGTTGGACTGGATAATCTCTAGAGGTGCCTTCTGACCTCAACCATTCTGTGATATCCTGTTACTCGATTGTGGTTGACATGAACTTATCACATTTGACTATGACTCACATTGATACGGTTGTCTTCTCAATCAAAGTTAATACTATATCTGTTATTTAAATGTAGTATGTATATATAAAGGTTACATTTTCTACATGCACGGCACATACAGAAGAAAAATGGCTGGAACACAGAGCAGTGCCTGAAGAATCTCTACTACCTGTTTCTTTGCTGGTGCTGCTGTTTTGTGTCCTTGAGCAAGGGTAACAAGTTTTGCCATCACTTGCTCTGTCATGAGAAATCACATGAGCCAGCATGAAAGTAAAAGCAGGTGCTGCCTTAATCACAGCTACGTGCCTGTTACTTTACCTCTTCACATGAGGACAGTGTCGTTTCTTGGTTAATGGCTCCTAAAATGGGCATTATTTACCAAAAAGGGCAATAATCAGCAGATGAGTTGAAAGGATTTTAAAAGATTTCTCCTAAAAACTTCAAGAACAAAATCTGCATTTTTGGTAGATTATAGTGGGGCTTCTTTAAGGATTCATGAATTCTTGAAAAACAAACAAAACAAACAAACAAAAATCTTCCCCATCTGCATCAAAGATACTCCAATCAGGACATAATATTTGTGAACATTATTGTTCCAGGATTTGTCCCAGCATGATTCTTGAGAACCAATGGGAAAGATACTTCTATTAATCATCAACTGTTTAAAAGTTTGGAAAAGTGAGTAAATAAAATCAACACCATAATCTCCTCACCCTTAGGTGTTCATGCAATAAAGCCCTTTTAATCCTTGTCTCACTGAGTTATTGGGACCACAGAAAACTCATACGAGCTGTGTGACTCATTTGCTCAAGCTGCTCTTGCTTGAGGCTTTCTGATTTCCACAACTGAAGCTGAGAGCACTTATCCCACAATGATGAGCAGTTACTTACATAAACAATTCTGCAAAAATCAGTTTACCTATGATGTTTACTCCAGCAGTTCTGAGCAGGATTTAGAAAATGTGAGACTCCAAGAGTCTCAGATGTGGCTGATGAATATTCTGCAGCATTTTCTGGATGATACCATGATGATCTCCCCTGGCCCATGAGATTTATTACATAACCATCATAATTTGATTGCTTAGGCATCTATCCTGAGGTTTTTTTTCCAGTTTACTGAAAATATCTTCTAAATATCCTCTCTGTTGATGACTTCATATATTTCTGAATTTGTTGAACAATTGTAGGCAAGACCTCCTGAGATCAGAGAATCATTAAGGTTGGAAGGGAGCTTTGGCGATCATCTAGTCCAAACCCCCTACACATGCAGGGTCCTGTTACCTTTTAGAAGGATTCAGGATTAACCAACCTGTGTATATGTTGCACGCAGTTGAGTTACATGACAGTGCTGTACATCTATCTTGGAAGCCCACGAAGATGCCCTATGAATAGCCACTGGGATTGCACGTGTGCATTAATTCAATAACATCTTCAAGAAGTTCCTTCAGTAGGAAGTAGTTGTGTGTTTTTCACTAAGGATTTCAGCTCAACATTTCTCATTATTTTCTTCTGCTATACAGAAAACAGAATTGTATTTACCTCTGCAGAAGTGAATTGTAGGAAATTTCCTCAGAACAGACAAAAATACAAACATGAAAGAACGTAAGGGTTCTTGAAAAGTCCAAAGAAGTCAGGGAAAGAAAAGTACCCAAAGAAAAGCTTGGGTACTTATAGTCTGCTCAAGCATGGATTATGAGTTCACCACTTGTGTTACCAACTACAGTCATCTGACATTGGACTATGGACTACCTTAGGTCTTGTTCATTACCCTCACAATTACACTGTCAATGTGTGTCAGGTACCTCCAGTTTAGCTCAGGGCCAAAACGAATTGGGCGTTGTTAAAAAGTTGGTTCTTGTCAAAGTTACTTATTTGAAATGAGCTAATTCATAGAGAGCAGAAATATCAGTTGGGGGTTGTATGTAAGGGACTTTGGAGATCCCAAGTTACAGTTGCTGCTGTGGCTGCCCAATATGCCATGACCTCTCCTAACAATAGCATCACAGATAAAAGATTTCTAACATTCCAATATAGCTGGTTGCCTTTATCAATCTGGCTATACCTTCAGGTTGCCATTTAAGTATTTCTGAACTCAAGTATGAGAGCAGCAACAATCTTCAGCAAAGGGATAGTGAAATACAACCTATATTGTAGGAAGGATGTAATTTCTTCAACCACTAGAGAATGCATTTCTATCTATATCTTTATATAACTGTCCCTTCTTGAAGCAAAATGAGTTTATATGTAGATTTTCCAGAAAAGTATATCATGTCTGCTTTTGTGAGCAAATAGATTTTGTTTTTATCTCTGTCTCTTGGCCAAACTTATTTCAAGAGTTTTTTTTTTTTTTTTTCCCAAAACTTTAATATATAGAGTTATCCAACTCACCACATAAAATGATTTACTTTCATACTGAAACAGGATTAAAGATCTGCCTTTTTTATCACAGGCTGATTCAAAACAGATGAGTAATCTCTTCCTGCTCTTACCTTACCCAGTGTTTTTCTGGGCTTCATTGTTAGTGTCATCAAAATACGCTATATCTACCTGCTCTATTCTCTTTTTATTCTTTATTGATACTGCATCTCCTATTTTGCCTGAGATTTTTTAAACTGCTATTGAAAATAAAACGCCTTAATAATATTTTGCCACAGGAGTCAGACATTTTATCACCAACGTCCTTCTAGTCAAAAAAATACTCTGTTTCAAGCTAAGGTTCTAACAAATATTTCTCAAATGCTCCTACTTCTCATTTATCTATCTTAGATCAGGAGATTATCTTCACAATTAATCGCATTCCACTGCTGAAAGTTTAAGATGCCTAGGGGGTGTCCTGGAACCAAGCTATCAGTGTCTTTATGAGGGCTGGTTGCTAAACTGCCTGAGGAGAATCAGGAGAGGATATGGCTCTGTTTGTTTCTAACCCAGATGAGCCGGCGATGGGCTATATGGGAGACCCACATCCAAAATCTCCTCTGGGGCTGGGGCTCTTGGAGACAAAGTGGGATATGCTGGTCCTTGAAAATGTTTTGATGTCCAGAGGTGTGAATATATCCCCTATCTTTTGAAAGTCCTGTTGGGGTATATACCTCAGATCATCCCCTTATGCAGTCTGTCTCCTGGCTCTGTTCCTAAGACCTCTATGATCTAGGGAGTGTAGTGAACTGGAGCTGCTGGTCACATCATGTTGCAGTTTTATTTACATACACAGTCCAATCTTTTATTTCAGTCCTGAAAACTAAGGTACAAGTTTTGTCTCTGTTCTTCTGCCTCATGGATTACAGCTTCCACTACTGCTACCAGTATTGCTGTTCTCCTAACTGTCCAAATCAGAGATGTCCAAAAGCTGATATGTTTGCCCATCATAAAACTACTTGTATCTGTCACCCAAAGATTGCAGGAGGCAGTTTTTCTTTCTTTAATCTCTTCTTCATATATTAATGAGAAATTTTGTCCTACTTTCCCTTTGAACAGTTGACAATCAGTCATAGTGTTTCTTTCTTCCTCTGACCTGCTAGCCCTTTTGACTCAATTTCCATCTACCTACTCTCTGTCCTTGTCTAACAAACTGTAGCTTCTCCTCATGTAAATCCTTCCCAATTATTCTTCCCACAATTCATGTTATTTTAGAGTCTTTATAGTGTCACCCTATGGATTGCTTTTAGATTTGTTACATAGCTTTGATGCTTTAACTTCACTGGGAAAACACAGCCCGTGCTTTGCAGATAAACTAGGTGATGTTTGAGTAGCCAGAGGCAAAGGGTTGTAAAGAGTGGGGTTACCACTGCTTATACCGTGGGTGCCTGAGTTGTTCCCCTCAGGCTCCTTTTAAGGACAGTGGAGAAAATACACATTTATAAGGCATGACCATCTAGCCTATTTTAGATGTGAGATTAGCAGTGCCTTTTAAGACTTATTCTTACTGTCAATAATGACTCAGGTGACTATCTCAGATGCAGGTATTTGAGGCTGCTTTCAGCAGTAATGCACTTTCACAGCAAGGTTGTCAGACTGGCTACTAGGGGTCATACCTGAAGAAGAAGGTTCAGCGGCAATTTGCACTGGGATATAAATGCACGAGCCCTCAGACAAGTGAGAACTCTGAGGGTATTGCCAGGCATCTGTATGTCTGTAGTATTTTTGAGTAATCTTGATAATAGAAATGCGGGATGTATCCCCCACGATGGTAAGTGCAGGAGGCCTGACACCGCTGCGCGTGCTGGCTGTCCCCAGACGCTCCTGCTATCGTGCAGATGGGGATACCCCGGGGGCGCCTCCCACCGCATGCACTGGCTTTCCTGAGACGCCCCCCCCCCCCGATGGGCCGCGTGCTCTTTTTACAGTCGCGGGCACCCGATGTTAATTGCCCAGCGACAGGCCTCCCAGCCACCCCTGAGGGCGAAGCTCCCTCAGTACTTACGAAGGAGAGCCACCAAAGGGGAGTGTGGCTGCTGCCCTTCTCCTCTCCTCAGGTAAGAAGGGTATCCGATAGGGTGCAACCCGTGGGGGTGCGATCTCCTGCCCTCAAGCCTTTCAATTATGCCCGATACGGGTTAGAATGGAGGGTAAAGCAACGAACGTACGTCTGCTTTATTAAAGGTAAGCAACAGCTTAAAAAACTTCGGTAAGGGGAGGAAAGTGGGAGGAGAGTAGGAGGAGTTCGATGGGAGCGGGTGTCGATTGGAAACTCCCTGTCGCTAGGCGGGCGGCCTGCCGCTCCAGGCCCCCACCTTTGGGGTTCTGGCACCTTCCAAAAGGTGCCTGCAGGCCTGACTACGCGTGCGCAGCCTCCAGGGGTCGTACAGGGGGCACCG
>JAWLRI010000912.1:164103-187981 GCA_034781795.1 Crypturellus tataupa | reverse complement strand
TACGCGTGCGCAGCCTCCAGGGGTCGTACAGGGGGCACCGGGACCCCCCTGTACACAGCCCCGGTGCGCATGCCTCGAGCAGGTGTCATATAGAGTTCACATATACACTCTATTGAGGCTCAAAATCCCAATCTTGACTCCCTACATAATCTCAGAGCTTAAGGTGTATTTAAGAAATTCTCTGAGCTTTTCTTTTACCGCATATGTGTTTTCCAGGGATTAAAGTTTAAAACAAGAAGTGATGGTGGAGACCTGAAAAATACTGAATTAGCTGGAAAGGCTTTATAAGAAATAGTGTAAGTTTTGGAGACCAAAACAGCTTGTTGCAGGGTTCCCTAGAGAGACCTGATGCACGGTGAGTGGTTATGTACAACACAGCTGGGAATGATGAATATACTTTGTTCTCAGTTAATCATTTTGGATATATGTTTGAGGTACAAAGTTTTGGTCCAGTTAACAATCTGCTGACTTTCGATATACATACCTTAGGAAGGGCTGTGATTATGGTGCTCAAATGCCTAAAAACAAATAAGGCACAAGGCAACGTTGTTAAAGGAGGACAAATATTAAAAAAAGCACCTACCATGCCTGCTGAGATATGAGAAATGAGAACATCAGAATTTGTTGCTGTCAAATATAAAATACATTTTATACATCTTCAGAATACAGACATATTCTTTATTTGTTTTGTTACACATTTTATGTACTTTTTTCTATATAGAAATATAATATATAATGTATTTATTATTAAGGGACATATTATGATGCCTGTATCAGGAGGAGGATGAAGAAGCCTATCTATGACTGTCATTAAGTATATTATTAAATAATTATGCTAATAATTCTGAAGTAATTTTAATTGTTTGTTCCTAAGAGTGCTATAATTATAAATAAAAGTCTGATAGTATACGCAAACAGCTAAGAGTTTCTGTATGATGAGAAATCCTTTTTTCTCAAAAATTTGCATTTTGTAGGATTGATTTAGAGATGCACTTTTAAGCATTTTAAAGCACTAGTGAAACAGAAATATTTCGGGAGGACATCCATGGCATCAAAGGTGGTATGTGTCTTTGTCTTAGAAGGGTAGAATTCTATAAGAGTTTCATAGCTATAGGTGGTTTTTTTTTTTTTTTTTTTTAATATATATAAGCTTTGGGGCAAGGACGCACAGAGATGGTGGGAGCAGTGTTGCTAGCATGAGAAAGATATGCAGGCCATTACAGATTGGAGAAGTTCAGTGACCATTACTTAGTGACTGAAGACTTCCATAAAAATAGAAAATGAATCTGGAGCTTCTGGGAAATATATAAAAGATACTCATTTTGGAGAAAGCCAAACTGATTTCTGAGACTGATTTCTCCTGAATGACCAGCATAGAGTTGCCTAATCTTATTTCAAGTAAACATTCATCCCAAAATTCGTGATGTACAATATTTTGTCAGATATTCTAAGTGTACATTTGAAGTTCTACACAAATCAAATGTTCATCTATATTTCTATTTCTATTTCTGAAATTATTTGGCCTTTTTCTCATTATCCTTTTATCATTTACTGGAAGCAAGCTCAGGAGTAAATATTTGGATGATTTCTTGATACGTAAGCGAAACCTCTTCATCTCACATATGAAGAGCAATAACTGCAGAGTCATGAGGGGTTCTGATGAACCAAGCTGTAGTTTATTTCTAAGGAAAATGATAAATTAGTCCTCAAAACTAGAGATTCTCCAATGGCTCTAGAGACAGATTTTCCTTATTATTGATCGTGCGTGAAGCAAGCATACTTTAGTTGCTGGCAATATTTCTGATGATATATGTTCCTGAAGTTTGTAAAGAAATCTATTTTACTAACATTAATGTTCTCACTGTGATAAATAATGCCTGGAAAATATTTCATTAGGAATAATTTCTTTGCTTTATGTATTTTTTTTTTGTTAATGAACTATGTCTGAATTGAAAACAATCTCACCAAATATATTTTCATTAGTCAGACTCATTTATTGAAATGTGTTGTTTAAGGTATCTAGGTTTGCTGGCTTTTATAATTAAATTGTTATAGGAATTTGTTGTTCACCCATTTTTAAAACAAGTTGTTTTGCTTCATCACAAAAGTATATTGTCTGACTGCACCTTAAATGTTTGAGAGCTGTACTTAAGTTCAGGATTTCAATAGGAGTTCTCCTACATACAAACATGAATTTATTTACAATATTAGCTTGCAATTATTGGGATTTTGTTATTATTGCTATGCTTATGTGGTAAAATGTGTTTTAAAAAAATCTCATATTCTATTGTATAATCATGGTGAGTTTGCTTAAAATTCTGAAAGCAATTTTAGAGAGAAACTTTACTGTGAACACTTCAGAAACACTCTCATAAATAGCAAGACAAGCAGGAACAGTTTGACAGTTACATGCAGTGATATTAGAAGTGTCAAGTTGTTGTTTTTGAGGATGGAGGAAGTGTAGATTCCACTGTATTACACTGGAAACTTCTCTGGTGTTCTATGACTACAACAAGAGATGCAGTGTGTTTAGTTTTATGCTAAGACAGAAAGCAAAAATACATCAGAGATTGATCAACCCATTAGCTGATTTATGAAAAAATGACTTTCATTTTCAGCTCTTTGGTATTAGAACATACAGTGCACAATTACCAAATTCCCAATTACCTTTTTTTTTTTGGTAATATTTTGTTTCTGATCCATATGTGAAGTCCAGAGAAATTCATTCCTGTCTTCCTCCATCAGATTGTAAGCAATGCAGCCTTCATTTCTGTATGTATGTCAGAACATATTTGGCCTCACATCAGAATATATATTATATTTTTGTAAGACTGAAAGTATAATATGTAGTCCTTGCAAAGGTAACATACAACATGTCATAGGATCATGAGTAGTTTAGACTGGAAGGGACTTCTGGAGACTACCTGGTCCAAGTCCCTCCCTCAAAGCAGCTACTGGGTTTTGAATATCTCCAAGAATGGATTTTCCTCAACCTCTCTATGTGCTTGTTCCACTGTTCAACCACTCTTATTATGAAGATTTTTTCACCTAATCTTACTGAGATTCCGCTTGTGGAAATTTGTGTTTACTTTTGCTTGTTTTTTCAGGAGCTTTGAAGTGTCTGGCTCATCTTTACACACTCCCATTAGATTCTATCTTTTCTCTGTTTCAGGCTGGGCAATAAGATCATCCTCCCTCTCCTCAGATGTCATGGTCTTCAAGCCCTTGACAAGGGGATTACCGCTGGACTTGCTCCAGTTTATCAGTGTCTGTCTTGTAGTAGGTAGGCCAAAACTGGGCACAGCAATCCAGATGCTATGCAGAGGCACTTCACTTTAACTGACCTGCTGACTGCACCCTTGCTAATACAGCCCAGGTTCTCCAGCAGGTTGACTTCCAAGCTCTACTGATTATTCTGTTCCAGCTGCAGAAGTTCGTATTTCACTTTGTTGAACTTGATAAGGTTTCTCTCAACTCTTTCCTCCATCCTTCTGAATAGCAGTACAGCATTGATTTGGTATGAGCCACACTCCCAAGTTTGATATCATCCATAAACTTTCTCAGAGCATTAACTTCTTACATCTCATGATTCAGATAATTAATTAAAATATTAAGCAGGATTGGTCCTGGTAGGACATGCTTCTTTTTCCTCCCCCCAATTATATTGCTGGAAGTTGGCTGCTGGTTGGATTGCTTACTACTGGTTAGAACAATTTCAGCTTAATGGTCCAAATAATTCTCTGCCCATCTTATTGTCCTCATATCTAAACCATACCTCATCATTTTGGCACAGGAATACTACAGCAATCTATACAAATCTTCCTCCTAGGGATCCTACCTTTGCTTCCTCCTGTTGAATACTTTTATGCATTTCAGCTCACTGTTCACCGATGTTGGCCTTCCACATGCTTCCTGCACATCAGAAAGGACTGTCCTTGTGCGTTGAAGATGTTGTACTTGAACATCAGCCATCTGGACCCTCTTTGCCCTTCAGGGCAGCCCCTCATGGGATCCCTCAACCAGATCCCTCAAACAGCTGTCTCAAAATGGCTATTCTGTGGCATGCAATCAACTTAGCACGGACTCTTACTTCAGCTCAGATCTCTCATGCTTTTTTCCTTGATCTTGTATATTCTTTCTACATATGATGAGAAACATTTTCATTAGACAATTATCATTTTCTTTTTTTTTTGTCTTGTCAAGTCTTTTGAATTGTCACATTTATCTTTGTTATTTTAGTCATGATAACTTTACAATACCTCTAGACCTTTGTTCTGTGCACTTTTGTATATTCTAAATTGAATACCATAATATATTACTTTCTCAAAATAGGACTATAAAGTATAAGTCATCCTAAATTCTGCTGAACCCTCATTAAGAATAAGAATTCTGGATGTATGAACTTTATTTTTTTGGACAGCTTTCAATGCCAATGGTTTACTGGCATATAGACATCATTTTTTATCTATTTTTTACTGTTTATTATTAATCAAATTTTCTTTCTGAATTGATGGCTTTTTATATGCCCTTATGATCTCTGTTGCTGACAGCAGAAAATGGTCTTCTGGTATATGATGCCTGTTTTTCAAAGTTTATCTAATAAACTTTGATCATGCATGGATGGAAAATTCCTAAATCCACTTCTGCTGGATAGGACAACATCTTTAAATACCTCCTATCTAAAATGTTGCAATAATACAATAAAAATATGCTTTAGGAATGCAATTTACAATATTTTAAAAATTTATTAATTCAAAAGTCTGGCAGATAATGTTGGATTACACAAGTTCACAGTATGTAGTGTTATTTTGGTTATTTTTTTAATAAGAATGTTCCTATTCAATTAATAGATGTCTTTAAAATCTATGTATTTGGAATATTAATCACTCAGAAGTGTGCTCAGGTGTTTTTTTTTTTTTTTTTTTTTACTATTCTTTTTCTTCTATGCTACTTTTTTCTTTTATATTCCCTTCCAATTAAGGTTTTTAAGACCATAGGATCTTAAGACCTCAAGACCTTTACAGTCTTAAAAACCTTCACTGGAACTGTTAAAAACCATTTCTATGTGTTAAAGATGAGCAAGATACAATTTGAGATAGTTCGTAAAAGTATGAGATAACTCATACTAATAATCTAGTACTGGTTATTTCCCAAACCATCAAATGATAATCACAACAAGCATGACATAACATTAAAATGGGAGTCATTAGCAGGAAGGGTTTAATTCTGAGCCTGATTTCATTTGTTTATATATTTCACTAATGAATCATAATTAACTTAATCTGATGGATAAATATATTGTTAAGTTCTGCAGTGAATTATATAGAAATCACTGTAATGAATAACACAACACACCTTGTCATTATGTTGATTTTGAAGAGTGAAAATAATTACCTCCACTGGCATACTATCACAGTATACACACAGGTGTGTAGGAAATGGATTTTAGAAGTGTCTGAAAGCTCAGGTTAATTAGACTGTGTGCTGTATAAGTATCTCTATCTTGCAGAAGAAGAGCCAGCTGTAGTCTCCCCAAACTTGGTAACCCAAAGATGTATATTATATTATCAAAGTATATTTACCCAGGAGTTACCTATCTATTTCACCTCTGTTACCACACATCTGAAGCTTTTCAGTCTTGATGGATCTGGCCTCACGAGCGTCCTTGGGAGAGGAAGCTTCTTTTTAACTTGACTTTATGGGGGCGCATTGTATTCTGCATTCCCTGAGCTCACCCAGCCACTTAGCAGTATGAATCCACCAGCACTGAGCAGCGAACCTCTGCGGCTGAAATGCTGCTGGCAACCCAGTAAGGTCGCTTTGGTTTAGCTCATTTGCAGGCTCTGACCCCAGCATCTGTGGTGTGATGGTGAATGGCTGAAGGGAATGTAAGTTTTTGACAAAATGGGTAGCAAATTTGCACAGTGTACAGAAATTATTGCATCCCTCCATCTCTTATTTTTTATACACTCATATTTCAAATATGAAAAAGCACACAATTGCTTTTCTCTCTTTTTTTTTTTTTTCTGTTGCTGTTCAGATCATGTACTCCTTTCTATAATAACTGCCCAAGGTTTATTTTCCCTCATTATAAATGGGAATTAAAGAGACAAAACGTAGAATGATCAGACATTGTCTCATTGTTCTCCCAGGGCACTGGTTTCCTTCTCACCTCTATTCCCTGGGCCTTCTTTTCTTAGAGTTGCAAACACTCTTGGAAAAAATTGTTATTCTGTCTGTACAATAGCAAGCAGAATAAGAGTGGGAGATTGGTCCCACTAACAAGGATAGTTAAAAAAAGGACATTTTACCATGCAATGTCAGCTGTGCAAAGACAGAACAAATATACTCCTACTGCAGAAGACAAAGACTGTGTAAGGGGTTAGAAATGACTTTGACAGGTCTGTTAGAGGACAGACACCCATTGATTTAGAAGGCAGTTTGGAGGATGACCTACCTCGTTCTCCTTTCACATAACCTGAAGTAACCATGCTAAACACTTATGACATATCCACTGTGCTGCTGTTTTCATGAGCTTAAACCTATTTTTCTTTGAGAAATCCACCAAACCAATATTAATCAGAGTGATGCGCAGGGGTGTTTGTTTGTTTGGCTGCTTTTTTCTGGAAGAGATGAGCTCAGTTTTTCCTTAGCACACTAATAGCACGGTAAAGGTTCAGCACTTCTGACCTGTCAGAAGGACTTCAATCAAATATGGAGTTGGGTGCAGTTGCCTAAATATCTAAATTTAGTGATCTGATGACCTGACTTTCTGGAAATGACTGTGTAAATCCTAGGGTTCTGATTTCTTCTCATGTGAACTAGGATGAACCAGATATATATCAAGTCATTCATTCTGCAGTTTACATTAATCTAGTTTTGGAAAGTGCATTGAATTTCCATTTCCCTGACAAAATATTTTTCTTTATAAGATTGCTACTTTTCCTGAAGCTGACTCTTTGGTTTGCTCTCTTTTCAAGGAGATAGGGAGAAAACAATAATAATAATAAAAAAAAAAAAAACCCACAGCTAAAAATGCTTTGTTTTATTACCTTTAACATTTCCTTCTTTTGTGAAAAAATAAACTTTAGTTGTTATCACTGTCTATAGACACTGCTGAAATAATAGACCTCTAATTTGCATGTCTTGAGTAGAAATTTATGAAGAGGTCCTGTGGAAGAAAATGGTGTTTCAGTACTTCCAAAGTCTGCTTTGTCTAAAATCTGCAATACAGAATATTCAAGCTTCATTTTTCTGTCTAGCTAATGCACGCTTTGTGTGTTTCTTCTTAGGGAAACATAGAGGTTTACAGGAAAAACAACAACAACAAAAGGCTGCATTTCAGAGGTATTAACAATACTATATTTAAAATGTTTTTATTTCTCTGATCATCCCTCAGTGAGGCAGGAAAGCAATGTTTCTGATCAGATTTGATCTCCTCTTGCCTCCCCCTGTCCTGTGCACATTTTTCAAGGACTATATTTTAATAATATTCTTTGCTGAGAAGAGCAGGTCTAGTTTATATTGTGCATTACAAGTAAGGGTAACAAACATTGCAAAGCATTACCTAAATAAAAGGATCTTTTATTTCATGCACTTCAGCTTTGTTCCTCTTTGAATTACTGATTTTGAAGTCTCTTAGTTTCTGTACATGCAGAAGTAAATTAGACATCCATGATACTCATAGAGATGACTCCAAAACTCTTTGTGACTCTGCCCTGAAATATTACTCATTGATACGAATTAATTATCAGACATGACAAGAAGGAATGCTGATTTTCAAGGCAGATCAGGAAAAGGGTAAGGCATTGATTAAATGAAAACTAAGAGCATCTGATTCAAATAAAGAGAAGAAACTTCTTAAATACTCATCTTATAAGATGCATACATACGAGCAGTATGTTTCTTTTCAGCTATCTTTCTTCTCTAGCTTCCCCACAGTTTTCCCTGGACACTGAGGCTCTTGATAGGTGGATGTTGTAGCTGCCAAGCTCAAGGCAGGACAGAAACTGGCTTTATTCTGCCATGGTCAATGAAGGCAGAGTGACATTAGTTCAGAATAAACAACTGCCCAATGTCCTCAGCATGCCTGGTTTCAGCTTTTATAACTTGTATAACTATGTTGACTTTAGTGAGGCTGAGGCTGGTGTTGGTAAATTGATCACATTACAAATATATCAGAAATGTCCCCAGCTATCTTCTACTATTCTTTTCTCCCTGTTTCTGAAGTTTGTCAGCTTCTCTTCTTTCCTGTTTCCTTCTTTATTCAGAAATTCCATTAAACTACTCAACATTTTGGTTGAGTAGTATGAGAAAACACATCAGCATGAGAAAACACATTCCTTTTTATTTTTTGGTGCAACTGAATGGTGAGTTTTCACAGGCAAATTTCTTAGGTTAAAATCAAGGAAATATAATCCTTCTTCTGGGTCACAAAGGTATGTAGTATGTAATATTGTTACTGTGGCTTATGTGGCATTATGATATTGGCTTAACTACTTAGCTCATGGGGCCTTATCTTTCCTTTCAATGTTTACTGCTTCATTAACTTTACTGGGCTCCTTGTGTTTTGATTATTTTTCCATTGCATCTGCAGCTAGAAATTTGCATAGTACTGTAGTTTGGCAAAGTTTGTTAACCAAAATTTGAGTTTTGGGAAGTGCCATCTCTAAGGAATGAAAAAAAAGATGATATTTTGGTCAAGAAATGTCCAAGGTTTGAGCTCAGTTCATTGATATTCTGTCTCTCTGTATGATCTCATTTTTCATTGTACACATATTACAGAAGGATAAATACACTGAGGACTGTACAAATCAACTGTTATAAGCTCAATAACCATAGAGGTGCTTAGTACTAATATGTATACAAGTACTAATGAATTAGGAGGCAAAAAAAAAAAAGAGAAAAAGAAAGTTTGGAAAGGAAAATAACAGGGGGAAATTACTATTTGAACAAACGTCTAAAATGTAGCATACTCCCTAGTATTTTACTGCATGTAAGGAAATTTCCCATGTTATCATATTGCTGTAAAATACATCTTGTTAAACAGACTCTCATGGTAAAAGGTTAATCCCTGAGATGTCTGTTGTGCTGCAGTACATTACTCTTAAACATTTGGGGAAATCTGCTGGGGGACTCCTCAGGTGCCTTACTGCTCTGATTTAGAAAACCACCATTCCAAAGTGGTGAGGTGCTCCTTACTTGTAGCCAAATCCTTTGAAGTTTGTATTAAGACGGTGGATAAAGAAAAATGCAAATAAAAGTATTTGTTTGCAGCATATAAAATAGACAGTGATACTTTGCAGGTTTTTGGAAGCTGTCTTTAACAAGGGAAAGAAAACCACCTTGCACTTTGTCTACTTAACCTGAAGACCTCTGTGTATCTTTGTTGATGTGGAAGTTTCTTCCCTCTCTCTCCCTACAGCAGCATGCTGTCCTTCCTTAATATTGGCACCTTGGGTTGCCTGTATTAATGAGGCTCTCCTTTCTGCCAGTTCTCTGTGTTTATAGCTAACATCCCTTTGGGAGTTCTGCTGGTGGTCCACGTATATTTCTTTTCCTTCAAACCCCCTCTTCTCTCCTTCTCTCTCTCCCTCTTCTTGTCCTTCTCCCTCTTCCCATCCCTCTCCCCTCTTTCTTATCTCCTCTCTCGCTCTCTCTTTCCATTCTTTCCTCACCTTCTTCCTCTCCTAAAAAACATTTCTTACTTGAAGAGCAGGTGATAGTTGTGTGACTTCTGTGACACAAATGAATATTATCTCACTTCCTGTGTTAGACTAGGTGCTGTTTTGTATACTGAAACAGTGAACAGCTCTTTAATACAGTGAGGGCTAAAATTCTCTCCCGTTCTTCCTTTCCCTCCCCCACCCATTTTGGAAGCTCCGTATACACCTTTCAGCATTAAATGTCTTCATCCACTGAACTGTGAATTCTTTGTCACTTTTCAGATTGCCAAAATAATTGATGCAAACTCTCAGAAAGGTTGAAAGCGAATGTGCCGCTACTGACAGCTGCTTGGTGCTGGACAGGAGGTTATCAACTGCTTTCAAGTGAATACAGGTTTGGGGTGACTGACATATCATTTTTTCCTCTAAACTCACTACAAAATAAACCAGAGTTCTGCATGATACAGTGAATTTATTCTCTCTTTTTAGAATTTATCGGCAGTCTAACAGTATTTGCTAAAGGTTCATCCTCCTAAATGCGCTCAGATAGGTTGCATAATCAGACCCAACAATTCTGTTTCAGAGAATCACATATTTCTACAGACATACTTAGCTAGATTTTACTTAATGTTTCTGAGTGAAATGCCATTTATACTGCAGTATAAAAAGAAGGGAACTTTAAATATATTCAACAGTTTAGAATCAGCACTTAAATATGCCTAGAGAATGGAATAAAGATTTCCAATCATTTACAGTTAAAATATTTTTTAAAAGGCTAAGTAAAGAGAAAAGCAGCATTAAGTCAAAAAGGCAGCATTAATCTGAACTCCATCTCCTGCAGAAGGAGGAGAAAATCATATTACAACTGGTGGAATAGAGGATTCAGTATGTGTGTTTTCGAGGAGGTATTCACTTTTAAGAAATTGTCCTAAGATGGCAAAAAAAAAAAAAAGCGAGTGGATTTTCTGAGGAAAATCTTAAAATTAATATTCTAACCACCAATATCAGCCATGCAGTGGTCAAAAAATCTGTAGTAAAATCGGGCACAAATCTATTGAACCCATCCATAGAAGAATTCTGCCTATAACATTTTTTAGAGAATCTGCTTAGGTAACTGCAAGCCAAACAATATATAATATATACATACACGTATATACATGTATAACGTTATATAATATAAGAAAATATTTAATCATTTTAAGATCATTTCTTCAAAATGAATCTGTGTGGAAAACAGTACAGTGATTGACTATTTTGCTTTATTCACTGATGAACGAGCGTTGTCCTATGCATAAATACTTACTAAGAATGCATGCTATGGCTATGTGGAAAATCTGCATCTTGGAGCTACAGTAGTCACATGTGAGTGAAAAAAGCTGATGCTTTCATGAACTTGTATGCCGTCATTGCTGAGAAGGGTTCATAGAAATAAAATGCACAGTTTCGCTAGTATCAGCTCTGTGATTATGAGACTTTTACATCCCAAATTATTCTATTTTCACAATATACTGGAAGATGAGCAACACTGTTTTCTACTTGTGATGAAAAGTTGACCTACTTTTTAAGTCTACTGTGTGTTAAAGTCACGTATATGCAAAGAATTCAACTGTAACTTTTTATAATTAAGGATTATGTCTATACATAAGATCCTGATTACTTACAGTATTTAAAAATCAATTAATTTATTACTAGTCTCACTGTAATGATTTAACCTTTTCAACGGAAAACAAAATAAACTGCTGAATTGAGCTTTGTGAAAGAAACACAAGTTATTAATTTTACCCCCTTTTGCAACCAATTTAATTATATTTGATCCCATAATACATTCAATAAATTGGAAATTAAGGCAAAGTTTATTTACCTGATGATTAATGAGGGTATATGCAGAAGTGTAAAGCTGTCTAACAACATAAAATATACCTAGGTACCTCTACTGTTTTTATTTTTTGCATGAATTAAAGCATCAAAGGCTGTTTTTCACTTTCTGTGTTACAAAGACCAGTTATATTTCTCCAAGACACCTTGCCACATAGTCACTTCTAGGAGTGTATCAAACTGAGATTTAAAACTGCTGGAGTTTGCTACCTCCTCAGGTTTTGTTTATTCAAACCTATCACACAAGTACAAAAATGAGATGCTTATATGGGCATGTATGTCTGTGACACCAAGAAGCTTTCACAACAGACTTTACTGCACCAGAAGTCAAAAAAACTTGCAGTTTCCTGGCTAAATAACTTATCTTCATATACTCACTTATTTATATTCTGAAATAATCTCTTTAAGTATGTCCACAGCCTGATGTTTCCATCCTTGATATATTTACAAACAAATATTGTAATCTCATGAGACGACTCATATGGACCGAACATGATATCCCCATCCTTGTATTGACAGTACCTTTCAATTTCCTGTCATCAGGAAATGTCCAAGATAGACACAGTCTTACATTTTAACTCAAGACTGCATATAACACACTAAGCAGAAATGGCACCATTAGTAATATTTAAAGAAATTATGCATCTTCCGATGAATAGGATATTTCCTCTCCTATTATTGCTGAATGCTATTCCTCTGTTTTTGTCAGACCCTTACCCATCATAAATGTATGAATTCCCACAATTTCCAACTTTACTAGGAGTTTTTTATAAGAGATGCCATCCAGTGCTTAACTGAAAATCCACACACTGGATAGCTATTACATTTCTGACACTTAGGAAAATCATTTTTCTCATAATCCCTAACTCTTCCTCATGCACATATATTACAACATAAAAATATTGCAATATAACTGACTCAGAATTCTCTCTGGGTAGGGTAGACAGAGTATTCAGAGAGTGAGGAAATAACATGATTTTAACATAACTATAAAAAGAATGAAGGTGGCACTCAGTGAGCTTATTTGCATGCATTTAAACCCTATACATTAGTACAGCAGACTGCGTAGTGATACAGTTCCATTCCCTGCATAGTTCAAGGTATGAACCGCAGACTGCTTTTACATTATCCCTGCTAACACTGCTGATATAATTTGATCAATATTGAATTAGAGGTTTGAGGGCTGTTGTCTCACTTATTTTCATTGTTCGGACTGCATCATGAGGGAATGGAAAACAGCTTGGAAGTCCGTTTGATTTGAGTATAAGAGCTATTCCATTCATGTCATTGGCTTTATAGTAGTAGTACTATGGTTGCCATGTGCTGTTACATTTTAATATATATGGAACTAATTCATTACTATGTGTGCTATATTACTACTATATTACTATATTACTAAATATATTAAGCTAAACATTTTCAAGATTTGCACTGAGAAATTTAAAGGTTTGTAGATGACTAGATACATAGTTCAGTGGTCTGCTTTTGGGCTTAAAGATAAGAACATACCTAAGTGTGTTGTTGACAGAGGATCTTCATGTGCCATAGATCCAAAAGGATTAATAGTGCTTGTTCATATAATTAAAACCTTCTTATAATGCATGCTATACCTCTCTCTTGTCCTCTCCCATTTTGAAAAGTTAATATTTGAGTTAGAATTTCAACATTGCCATTTAATGATTGCGGAGCAGTTTATTTTCTGTTAGTACTTGTTCTGATTGGTGGCTGAATTTTGAATTTCCTTGGATTTTTATGAATGGAGCAACAAAACACATCTCAGAAAGATATCTAAGAGTTTCAGTGGCTCAGTTCATGTAAGATATCAGAATTTTCATTCCTACAGTATAACATTCAGAATGGTGGAACATAAACAGTGCAATATAATGGAAGATTAGGGCTGTATCCTGTTATGCTGGATGCAGCATGTCCTTTATGTTCCCAGCTAATTGCAGTTGTGTATAAAACACACATTTAAATACAAAATGGAAGTGATAAAGACTATCTTTTTATCTCTCTTAAAGGCTCTTAAAAAAAGTTATCTGTGTTCAGCAATTTTTTATACTATATGACTTTGTGCATGTGCCTGCTTCATGTTTTACAGCTTTAGCTTTTTTTTCCCTTTTAGTTTTTGTTAATTTTTTTTGGCTTTTACTTTATTTTTACTTTCTTTAATTTTATTTTTACTTCATACCTAAATAGATATTTGCTAAAGCTTATGTGCATAAAGACAAAGAAATATTCACATAGGGTATGATATTCTTATCTCTTCGAATTCTTTACTGAAATGCTTTGACTTAAATGTGGTCATAGTGTCACCTTCAGCTGATGTTGCTGTTACATTGTGAAACCAGTCACTTCAGAAGATGATTAGATTTTTTTGACACTTTGCAAAGTGACTATTTCAGGCATTCACTTTGAGGAGTGACTCAAATTTGTAAGTATTTTGTGAAATGGCTGGAATAACAAGCACTTTGTTACACAACTGGACTTCTCCACTCAGTCATTACATGAAATGCCTAAATATTTTGAATGCTTTATAAACACATTCACATTAATGAAATCTAGCATATTGCAAAATATAATTTGTAGGATACACTGTTGCAATACTACTATAAATAGTAAAATTAGAAATAATTCTATTTATTAGAAATAGTTGTCTTATAAGCTTTTTGCAATCAGGAAATTAGTTAACAAATGCAAGTGTTACACACAAAACTCTGTCACTCATTCCTCAGATCTTTTCAGATCCGCTAGGCTTAGGGTGCTACCTGTTTTAGGGAACCTTTCTTCCTACCAGCCCTTTTAGTCTTTCTTAGTCATTTCTTTTTGCCTGTTTTTCAAAGTTTAAGGAAAAGCTTTATTCTTTCTGGTGGGAATCTCATCAGTTTGAAAGATTCACGGTTCTGTGATACGTAGCATCCAAATCCTGGTCATGTCTAAAAATAGCTTCTCAAGAAGCCAATGTCTTTGCAGCTAGAGAGTAATGAGATACTCATTTCCAGTGTTTCTAAGTAGGATCTGTAAGTACTCTAGATTATGCTGCCAGGGTTGCTCCAGAGGTAGACTTCTGGTAAGCTTGACTCCCGACAAAAGAAATTTCACCCTTTCTACCCTGAGAACAGGGCAAGATTTTATGTCCCCCAGAAGTATCCAGAATAGTGAATTAGAGACCAGATCCTTGTATCCTGCTCCTATCCAAAGAGTCTGCTTGTAAAAACCCATCCTGGAAGATGTACATCTCAGTTTTGCCATTGCGAACTGTGGTGGCTGGCCCATCACCACATCCTTTCCCCTCCTGCCGCTGTGGCACCAACTTCTCCCTCTGCATCACTGGCTGGACCTTGTTGCTCCATAGGGCTTTATTCCTTCAGTGAAGGAGTTCCTTGAATGAAGATGAAACAATTACCATTATCCCAGATGAGTAATAATATCATACCATTGATTTTTGTTTTGTTGTGTAATGTGCAACAAAAGAAAAAAATGAAAATATTTCAGACTTTCAGAATGATGAATTAATTTTCATCTATACTGTTTGTTTATAGTCTTAGGTTATAAGATGAACTATATGAAATGTCTTTACAAAAATCTGTGGTCAAGAAGACTTTAAAAAAATCTCTAATTCAGCATTTTACTGTGTTCCTGCCATTTCAAGGTATTTGTTAAATATTTCCACAGATCTTTACATTTAAAATAATAAAATCAGTTGCACCAACATTAGTACTTATTAGAAAAGTAAATTAACGAAAGCAATTTCTGAAAGTCTTGCAGAAGTTCTTTTGGAAAAGCATCAGAATTGTGTGACTGGTCATTTTATGTCAAATACTTTGCAAGGATCTGAATTTCACAAAAGTTTCTTTATATAATTAAGCTCAAGGAAACTTAGAATGATGCCAGCTAGTTACTAATTCTCTTATCAAGAGAATTTAAAGAATAGCTTCTTAAGATAGCTTTATCTACCTTTCTCCTGCAGCTCATTTGCAACTCAATTAAAAATTATATTTGAGGCTGTGCTACCAACAGGGTGCACTGTGGAGGAGAACTCACTGTCACTGGAGAGTAGAAGTTGAGATTTATAGTTTTCTGGAAGTGAGACTCATGGCATCCACTGCTACTATTTAAAAAACAAGTGTACATTTGTTAAGCCATTGATGGACTTAGTATATTAGGGGAAGGCAATAAAACACTCTCAGCATGGGGTCTTTCCCTTTAAAATTGAAACTTGTTGGAATATGTTGGAATATATTGCTGTTCTCATGGGACAATTACAGAAACTCTCCATTACTCAGATATATTCAGATACTTTGGGGGCATTTTGTCAAAAATATATAAAGCATCACAAACTTATTTTATAAAATGTTCATTTTTATATAATAACTCATACAGATATTTATATGCCCTATATATTTTTTTTCATGTTTTCATTGGTTTGCAAGATCTACGCAATCACACTGATGGAAATTAAGTAAGTAAAAATGGGGTCACACATGATAGATGATGCCTTGTCTGTTTTGTGAGGGCTGGCATCAGAGAGGTTCACCAAGCACACGACAAAGAACTGCCAATGCAGAATGGCCCTTGATCAATGCTAATATTCTAACGATACGTGGGTATTTTAACTTTTACAATGAAATATGTTTGTTACCAATTATAGAAGAGAAGATGAGATTACATTTAGCAGTAAATTCCAGTCTTCTTACTTGGGTTTCCTAAACTGAGAGTCAAAATAGCAGTTAACTATAAAACACTGATGTAGTACTATCTTTTTGACGCTTTCTAATGGGTAACAATAATGGACTGCGATCACCTAATCTGAAATTGTTTGTCCATATTAATACAGAGGGAAAATTATCCTCATCCAGGTTTTGGAAAAAAAGCTCTTTGCAAATATGTATATAGCATACTTACCCATTGCAGCTTGAAAACAGAATTCATATTTTGGATTATTGATTTAAATTCTCTATTGTTTTTGCCTTAAGTCTCATATACCCTTTTACAGGCTGTTCAAGATGTGACAACAAGAGACTAGAATAAAAGGCATATTTTCTTTTGGATATAGTTCTAGTTTAGATTTGCTTTGTGTTTTGTCTGTCAAATTTCTTTGAGTAATTGCAGTTTTAATGAAGTGAAATCCTCTAAGGTTTTAGCTGACTTGCACTATAATTCATTAAAAACACTACTGCAACTGCATACACTATAGAGAAAAAAATTGAATTACGTTAATATTGCATCCAACCTGCTCACAGGCCATCAAAAGCTTCATATTGTATCTGTCTTCCCAGCATCTGTCACTTGCCTAAGGCATACAAGCAAGGCCTGAAAGTTTTCAGACAGATGCTGACAGTCCTGAACTGATTGACAGTGCCAAGGTCCCTTTGAGGAATTTGTGTTCTCATTTAGACTAAAAGGCTTTTAATTGAAATATCATAGCTGATTGATAGAATCTTCAATACGAAGAAGGATGCAGCATACTCACTAGCCAGGTAAGACACTGAAAGTTTTGGGGAGTTGGTATATTTATGCAGCAGTAATTTCTCCTAAAATTCACAGATTGTAATTTTATATGACACATGAAATATCCTTTTGATGCATTAGTATAGAACTGTGTACAGTGATGTCCCATAACTCAGAGAAGAGTTCAATGTCTTGAATTACTGCAAAAAGGCAAGCAAAGTTACCTGTTGGAGAAAGTCATACCATCTGTATTTCATTCAAAAATCATTGAGTATCAGTTTGGCAAACAAATACCCTTAGGCACAGGGGGCTGATATACAGGGCCTGGTATAACTTTTCCTCTAGGTATTTCTTCTATGAAGATTGCTTTCACTTGTAAGATAATGCAAGTCCTGTTAGTGGGTCACTTTGAATTGAGCTTCTTTCATCTGTTCATTTTCCAGGATGCAATAAGCAGACATGTAGCTTGGAAGTACCTTCCTTTTGGCTTATTAACAGCATTATTTTGGTCTCCACTAGAAAGGTACTTATCCATCACTTTGTGTTGCTTCCCTAGTATTTCCTGAAACAGCTTTGCTATTGAACTAAATCAGCTTATAAGTACAGTAAGCATTTTAATAACCCAGTGTTGCTAAGTAGCAAATGTTTTAAAAAACAGGGCAATTCTCCCTTCTGTATCATTCTTTCCCAACCACAATGATGCAAAGAAAGCCAAAGTGTACAAAATGCCACTGGGAAAATGTTTGTTTATTTTTTTCCCCTAGGAATTATGAGTTGAATTATCACTCAAATTTCAGATCATGATTCTGACCTAAATCCTTTTGTATTAGCAGTTATTAAATAACTTGGAGCATGAAACTTAAATATTTTCTCCCTGTTTCGGCTTCTAGCTCACAGTATAGGCTATATTTAATTTTTACTCCAGATTTAGAGCTACAGTAATGGCTCTGGAAGATTTCTTCATCCTTCTTGCTACTCTAAGGCAATTTCACACCTTCCTGAGTCTCTAAGAGATGTATTACTTGGAAGTGTTAATCGACCAAATCATCGGTAAGAGGGAGAGAAAAGGGGGAACATGAAATAAAATTCTGCTCATGACTTTGACTTGGAAATGTGGGAATGGTCATTATACAACAGATACTCAGACAGAACAAAACTTAAGCTGCTTTCGACTATTTTAGGATCTCAAATGGAGGGATTACTTTGAGCAATAAATACAGTAAAGTATTGTTGAAGTTGACACCTCCACTTGGGAGAATCAGAAATTAATATTAGAAGCAGGCCAGGCACTCTTACTTTAAACTGAAGACAAAGTAAATTTTTCTTCTCTCTTCCAAACACTTGGTTAAGGAAAGAAAGGCATGACTGTGAGTACTAAATGGAAGGATTTTTTCATTTTTGACTATAAAAAATGCAGGCACCTTTCTGGATTTGCCAGACATTGAAGGATTACATCTTCCTAAAGCTAAAGGAAGTGAAAAGGCTCAGTGTTAAGCAGTTACATTTACTAACTCCCAGGATAAAGATTTTACAGATAAATAAATAAATAAATAAATAAATAAATAAATAAATATGTAGGTAAAACAATGAAAAGGAGAATTAACTATCTGAGATATGAAACAGACAGCAAAAATAAACACTAAAATTCTTGTGTTATTTGGTGGTAGTCCAGAAATGTTTTTTGTACTTTACTAAAATAGATGAAAATCATCACCTCTAGTTTGGGATTATAATTGCTTCAGATCATTCTCTAGTGAATTTTTATGGTGGTAAAACTCACTAAAGAGACAGAACAATTCGCCTGTTCTATTAGTGGAGTGGAATTGCCAAAATTGCTGGCAGTTTTCTCCAGATCACAGCTCTCAGTGTGGTTTTCATTGTTCAAGGGACTGGAGGGAATACATACCTTAATTACGACTTACTCTTTTCCCAATGCCAAAAAATCGCCTGCCTCTCTGCAGATACATATCTTTTTCAGTGAAATCTGTATGGCTGTCAGGGGACAAGGGAATGGAGAAACAAAAGTGACACTTTCCTTAAATACACAACTTGGGGCTATTCCACAAATCTGACAGGTCTCTTTCTCATCACAACTGCAAAATAAGAAGAATGGCTATTTTTACTCTGTTGAAAAGCAAATGTAAATCCCAGTTCTTGTCCTTTCTGCAGTAATCTTTTCCTCCTTCCACACTTGGTGAAGATAATAAAAATAAAGAGTCTAGCAGTAATGTTACGCTCTCTTCTAGCAGCAAGGTTGGAAGTGAGATTTATTCTTCAATTTGCTTCTAGTATCAGACCTTTGGGTACGTGAAGATGGGGAGAAGAAAACAACCAGCCAAAATAACTCCCAAATTCTTCTCACTAAAACTGTATTTGAAAATTTCAGACACAATGTTGCTAAATTGCTAGGTCCAACATAGGGCATCCTGCTAACATCTGGGCATGGAACACAATCTGTGGTCTTACTAAAAAGGGATTTGCAATTTTTTTCCTTTTTTTTTTTCTTCATAAATACTTAAAAACTTAAAAAATCTTAAAAACTGACAAAATTATTTCCCATAACTTTAAAAGATGCTTAATACCACCTCGTCTTATAATAACGGACCACGTTCATTCTCGAGTGGCAACTGTGTGGTAATTTTGACTTTTAACTGTTTTCTTAACTTTGGTTCCAGCTACTTGAGTTGCATTGTGATGTCCTTGACTGGCCTGAAGAGAAAAATAAAAGCAAATCTTAGCTCAAGCAACTGTTTTTAGGGACTGTGAAAATGTTGCAGTTTGAAAGCCGTAGTGGGGGCAGCGAATCGAGTTCCCAAATAGTATGATCAACTATAAGTTCGACTCTGGCAATTTCAGATTCACGAACAGTCTGAGGACCGTAGGTCCAATTGCCATCCTAGGAGCGAATTGAGTTTCCAAATAGTATAATCTACTACAAGCTCGACTCTGGCAGTATCGGATTCACGAACAGTCTGTCAACTGTAGGTCCGAACGCCCCTGCCTCCAAACAAGCAGTCGAGTTCACAGACAGTAGGATTTATTCAAATGCAACATTTCCAAAGCAGGTTTCAGATGTCAGTATAGGAAATTCTCTACTACAGCATAGGGTTTTTAGCTAGCTCTAATGTACAAATGTGCAATCATCACTCACCCCAGAAGATGGGAGAGGGCTCTCAGTCTTGAGTCTTCTCAGGCAGCGTTCCAACCCGAGGGGAGGAAAGAGGGAGGGATCAGCACGTCGACTGACCCAGAAGTTATGATGGAGTCTTCCCTCTTCTTCTGCTTCCCTTTCTTCTGCTTCCTACTGCTTTCTTTCTACTGCTTACTGTCTCTCTTACTAGTTTACCTTTTATATATTTTCTTGTACATTCACGTGGAGCTTGAGTGACTCTAGTCATATTTGCTTTCGTTATTCATTGATTTATAAAAGTCTCCCAAGTTAACCTAGACACATGCTCAGTGGGATGGGGTTGTGTATTGGTATTATGAGGAGATTAGAAGGAGGCGAAGTTTGAGCAAAGCTCATCAGAAGGGACTGATCTGCCTCCATTGTTGGCCCAGCACCGGACATCACACTATGTGGCTCATTAGCTGTGTGGCACCATCAGGCTACCACGTCTGCAGGGAGTACAACAGTTTGGCCGCGGTGTCTTCACTCCGCTCCACCCTCCATTCACTCGTGTCTGCATGGCACCATCAGATTATCCTCTCCGCAGGGAAGCCAGCAAAGTTTGACTGTGGAGTCTCCGTTCTGCTCCACTCTTTGTTTACTCTTATCAATGTGTGCTGGGTGGGCAGATTGTGTTGCCAAGGGAATCGTGGAGAGGTAGATTCCGTACATACCAGCCATCCTGGATGTGTACCACCTCAGGCAATCTTCTGTAAGGCCAAAACTTCTGTTAGGCCTTAGTTTTTCTCTAAGTTTCCCCTTTTCCAGGCCATTCTTCCACAGGGGCAAAATAGGTAAGGAAGTTGATAAAAAAACTACAGATGTTGACAAAGAAATAAAAGCTTCAGCCCAGATATATGTCAACCTATCTGAGATTCAGTCTAGAGGAACACAGAGGAATCAAAGTCAAGTATCATATATGAAGATAGACTTGGAATGTTAAAGTTTGTGGTTTAGCTAAGGGTATAGGAGCAGACCTGAGCTTAATAACAGTTATGTACTTTATGCTTCTTTTACTGGAAAATTATACCTGCAAAAAAATACATTGAACACTCCTGATGTATTAACGTCATTGTCACATATATGTATCTACAGTGCACAAGGTGAAATAGAGTAAGAAAACAGAAGGAAAAAAAAGAGCATACATATGGAAAAGAAACAATGTCACATTGAACTGAATGAAGAACAGGAAAAATAATACAGGAATACATGCCTAAGTTGTATCAGATCTTTTTTTTTATTTCTACCCCTTAAACTATATGAAACTCATTTTATATTTATGCATAATTAATTGGAGATAGGAAAATAATGCTACTTTAGAGTATGTAAAAAAATGTGGACTTTTAAAGTGTAAAGGTGAATCATTTTTTCAGTCAAGCTCATTTAGATGGATAGCTTACTTTAAAATACACTAGAGAAAGAAGATCCATTATTGTACATATACCTGATTTTAAAAATCTTCTCTATTTTTTTATCGCAAGTCTACTGTGCTTCCCATTGCATCATGAACACATACTTTTTTTTTAAAATTTGAGTTAGAAATCCTTGTGGAACATAGTATGCTCCAAAGCTGTATGCTTCTTTTCTGGAAATTCCTAGAATAAGCATGGTTTTAATACAGATTTGGGTTCTTTCCACACCGTATGGTAGAAACAATAAATATAAACTATGAATAAATGAATAAATAAATAAAAAATAAATGCAGTGGGTGAGAAAAGCAAATAGTAACAAAAAAAGAAAAAGAAAAATGAGGCAAGAGAAGAAAACGGAGAAAATAAAAAATAAGGTGATATTTTTAAAGAAAGAATTCATTGAGGAGAGTATTTAAAAGGCAACCTGGTTGCTGATTATTCTTTCTTTGATTTTTGCTTGCTTATATTCTCTTCCTTTCCCATTTTACTTGCTTCTGTACCTTCTGTTGCTCCTAACATCAGACGTCATTGTGTCTGCTGGGGTCAAAATACTTGGCTCATTTTGCCCTCCAGGGGTTCTGGCTAATAAATAAAATGCATCTGTCCTTTGCTAGCCTTTTAGAAAGTCCAGCTGAAGCTTAACTATAATCAGCAAAGAAAATTGCATATAGCTAATTATTCTGCTTTTATTGGCTTTACTGGCTGGAGATTAGCAAGAAGAAAACATCTCTGAGTTGGTTTAATATAATTATTTGATGGAACTGTGTTTGCAGGTCTAAAGATTAGAAGATTAACACAAATAATTTTACTCTCATAATTAGTTCTGTGTTACCGTCTGTCTCTGATACAAATAAGAACTGTAGTGGTTTTGCTTCATATCCTTGATCAGTTTAATGTGAATTTTGAATAGGATGGCTATCAGATTCAAATGTACCTATCATCTTGCATAATTAGCAATGCTTTAAGCATCTCTTTAATTTGTAGTCTATGTCCTCTATTTTGTCAACACGTCATCTCTGTCTTTCAGATAAGAGCAACACAGGGTTACCTAACAGGATACAATAGGGTTTTTTGAAATATAAATTCAGTGCATGAAAATTCAACCCTGCAAAGGTAGATTATATATTAACAATGCACCAATGAATAATTCATAATTGTCTTCGACAGCCCTATGAAAGCAAGTATTTAAAACAGCAGTCAAGAATATGTCTATGTTTCTGGATAGAATAAAAGAAGAATCAAAACAGACAACACATTTTAATGTTAGCATTGGTTCACTGCATTTTAGGATTTGTAAAAGTGCTCAAAGCCTCTCACGCCCTAGGCCTAATAATTCTGCTCTGATCTGCGGAAATTGCTTATAGTCACTATGCCCCAGACCTTAATAACGTTATGACACCAAATGGAAGGAATAAAAGAAAACTCTGCAATCAAGCAGAAGAGTGTACATGAGTAACAGAATAAGGTATAGAAAAATGATAGAGGGCATTTTCTAGAAGATTTGGGCAGGCCAAAAATGAAATAACTTTCTTAAGAATTCTTTTAGGATAAGGACAGAAGATATGTCATATGAGAGACAGAAACCCAAAACTGATTAGGACTGGAAAAGCTGTCACTATGAAAAATTTTAATGTTTATTCTAATTACATACAAAAAAAGTCTTATGCTAAATAATTAGGGGAATATTAATAGGACGTTCTGGGATCTGATTCATGCTGATTTAATGTAGCTACTGAAAAAAAAGTTATAAATGTATATTTCCTAGTTTATTGAGTGTTCTCTGCTAGATACCCAAAGCATTTCTCTTATCTTCCCTACCACTATCAATTTATTCAGGCACATCAGTGTAATTCATTAGCTAGAACCTTGTCTGGCATCTTAGAGTGAAAAGAAAGTCTTTATATTTTGCAAGATAAGATTAATATGATAAATAATTCAAAGAATTACAGAATGCCTGGGATTGGAAGTGCCTCTGGAGATCATCTAGTCCAACCTCTGCTCAAGTAGGATCAGCTAGAGCAAGTTGCTGATGTCCAGTTTGGCTTTGATTATCTCTAAGGGTCGAGACCACAAAACCACCCTGGACTACCTGCATCAGTGTTTGTCCACCTGCACAGTGAGAAAGCTTTTTTTCTTACATTTAAGTGGAATTTCTTCTATCTCAATTGTTGCATCTTGTAAAGACACGGACTCAGCCTGGGATGCAGAGTGAGACAACTTTATTCTCAAACTAACTTCTTTTATACTCTCCTAACACAAGTGTTGCAAAGCTTACAATCAATCAGCATCTTGCCAGCCATGCAGTT
>JAWLRI010000912.1:121907-164003 GCA_034781795.1 Crypturellus tataupa | reverse complement strand
CTTTTCCTTGCTTTGTTCCTTTATCTGCTGACAAGACATTCCACATGTGGTTGTAGTCCTCCTCCTTCTCCTGCTTTACTCCTTGCTGATTAGACTACTGTCTCTGAAGCGGGCCTCCACACTCAATTTGTGTCCATTGCCTGTTGTCCCATCCCTGGTCATCGTCACTGAGAAGAGTCTGGCTCCATCGTCTTTACTCCTCTCATAAAACATTTATACACCTTGGTATACCCCTGAGCCTTCTATTCTCCAGGATGAACAACCCTAACTCTCTCAGTTTCTCCTAATATGTCTGATGCTCCAAAGACCTTCATCATTTTTGCTGGACTTGTTCCAATATCTCCATATCTTTTTTTTGTACTGGGAATCCTGGACCTGGATCCCGCACTCCAGATGTGTCTCATGGAGTGGAGTAGAGAGGAAGGATCACGTGCCTTGACGTGCTGTCAACACTCTGCCCAGTGCAGACCAGGATACTGATGTTGTTCTCTGCCACAAGAGTATGTTGCTTTCTTCTGTTCTTCTTGGTGTCTTCTTGCCCTTCTTAAAGACAGCAGTGACATCTGTTATCTTCTAGTCCACAAGAATCTCCCCTGATCACTAAAACCTTTCAAAAAGAGAGTGGCCTCACAGTGATATGGACCAGCTCCCTCAGCGCTCATCGATGCACCTGGACCCATGGACTTGTGCATGTCCTGTAACTTTAAGTTTTCCTCAACCTGATCGTCCTTCATGAAGGTAAGTCTTCCTCACTCCCGACTTTTCCTTGGGTCTCGGAAATGTGTCACTGCTGGAGACAAGTCTTACCAATAAAGACCAAGGCAAAGAAGGTGTTGAATACCTTGGCCTTTTCTGTATCTTTTGTCACTAGGTCCCTGTCTGGTTTAGCATTTTCTTGAATCTTTCTTTTGCTGCTGTTAAGGCCCTTTTTATTGATCTGCTTGCTCCTCACCACATTCAGTGGGCTTTAGCTTTCCTAATCATGTCTCTGCAAGCTTGGACAGCATCTCTTTCTGCATCCTCTGTCCTTATCCTCAGCTCTTTGTACTTTCATTTTATATCTGAGCTTTTGATAGGAACACAACTGAATTTATTCATCAATTCCAGCATCCTGCCACTCTTGCTGGACTTTCTGCTCATTAGGATAAACCATTTTCAGAAACTGACCCATCAGTGTTAATTTTATAGTTCAGCATACCTACTTTTTGTTTGAATATATTTCTTCAGCCATTCAGACTTAATAGAGTTTAATTGTGACCTTAATTTGACTACTGTCATTGTTCCATCCCTAATTAGCTAAATAAAATTGTTATACTTTGGCTTGACATTATGTCCTCTTAAGCGTATATTTGCTTACTCATCTATTTTAATAAGATCATTGAAGGGTATGTAGAGTTGAGCTGTTCTAACAAGTAATAATGTGATACAAGAACTCTGAGGACATGACTCAGCAAAGACTGATGACCAAAGAAGTCATATCTAAACCACTCTGATCATCTTTCAAATGAATATTTAAATACTTTATGACTATATCATAAAGTATTCAAGGCTGTGAGAGTCCAAGATATCTTCCCTGATTCACTAAACTTCAGCAATTTTGGCTATTGGAGAGCTGATATGTATGTAATCTGAGAGATGACAAGGTACCTTGGCATCTATTCTTTTTCTTACATTAGGCACCTCTGTGTCTGAATAGCAGTGGTGATGGCACTCAGCACAGGAACTCACCAAAAGATCACTGTTGTCATAAACATCCAGATTTTCTAAAAGGTGTAGATGAGAAAAATGTAATATGTAAAGTTGTGTTGGTCAAGCTAATTTTAACAAGGTCTGTTTCTTCAAGCTAAATTTTTGTGTTCTCCTGTTCAACAAACTGCTATTCTTGAAAGTGAGATTAAGAAGTGTAATGAAGAACTCTTGGTCGTCATGTAGCCCACTGCATATTTAACACCAATGCTTGCAGGTGTGCACACCTATATACGCTACTCGAAAGCTTGCCACATTGGATGTTAATTACAAAACATTACCAATGGGATTTTCAAGAAGATTTAGCATTCCCAGAAGTCATGTACTATCAAAATCAATGGACAACTTCAAATCAATGAAAAACTTCAATGGACATCTTTGCCCATATGATATGAAGCAGCTGCTCAAGATAGGTATCTACACTTTTTGCCAAGATATCAAAAAAATAAGCATCTTAGTCACTGTCTAAATGAATTATCAATGCTGAGAATACTTGTATTCTGAGAGCAGATAAATGGAGAAAAAATCCAGGTAACAAATGACCTTCATTCACAAGCATCTTACTGCTCCTTTCATGAGCTACCTAAACAGCTTTAAATGAAGTTAGGACATTAATCTGGCATAAAGCCTGGTTTCTGTACCCTGACATTTCTCTGCATAGCTTACTGCAGATCTAATCGTGCAAAATTTTTATGAATACAGCTTTGTCTGTTGAATATAGAAACACAGTTTCAGTAAAAAATACTGAACATCTTAATCATAAATGAGCTATAACAAGCCATTCGAATAGCTGCATTGAATGGCTCCTCAAGCCATTTTCTGAAACTGAATTGATGGGTGACATTAAGTTTACATCATAGTAATATAACAGCTAAAGTATTTTTGAAACATAATTGCAAATAAAGAGAATAAATAATGGCTTAACAGGCAATTCTGGTGATATGTAATATAGACACACTTAAAAGCAGTTAGTAATCAGATGTTTGAATTTAACAACGTTACAGTCTAATAATGTTTCATTGCTATATTCCTAAAATTCTCTATCTAAATAATACTAGCAACTATGATCACTTCAGTACTATCAAATCATATTTGCAATTGTCGGTGATGACAAGAAAAAAAGATGCATAAAATACTTGCATGTGTGTTAAGTGGAAGTTACCAGGCGAAAACGATTCTTTTTCTCTATATATAACATGTTGGTCTCTATGTATGATGTGTTAGACTTCAGTTTGGTAAGTCCATGATAGCTTTCAGACAGGGGATTTTATGTATTTATTTTTTAGAATGAATAATTTTAAAGTTAATGATATAACATCAGAAACTTCAAAGAAAAATGTCAAAGGAAAAGGGTTTTTATAATTAGATATTTGCTGAAAACCTCAACTACTCAACCAGTAAAAATGAGCAAAAAGGCAATATATATAATTTTTTCTGAGGTCTATGGAGTCTTTTTGTTGAGATAATGACACTAGATAAATAAGGCTTTTTATAAGATTTTTTTCAAACATCTTGTGAAGAAGATTTCATGCTACTAGGAAAAACACTCCTGCATTTCCCTTTTCTGTGAGTAGAATTTCCTTTGAACAGGACTTAGGACAGATGTCCTGTTTTCCGTATGACTGTGCCAGTGGAGGAGGTGCAGGCAGTCTGCCTGGCCTGACATCCTGACATCCCTGACTTTTAAAAAAGTAGATCCTTGTCACCCAACTCCCTTTGTGTAAAGAGGGAGATGGGATTGTCAGCTGGGCAGTGGACCAGGAACAAGTCTGGAAGGAGTTCCCTCTTCTGCCATCACCATGCTGTCCAGAAAAGAGCACCTGTCTGCAGTCCAATTCAGCCTTGAAGAAGAGCAATAGAGTGCTGGCTCCAGGTTTCAGGCACTCTTGCCTGGAAAAATTAGTGTGTAGTCACTTCCTTCCTTCCCTGATTTACACCCAACATTGAGACTTAGGAGAAGAAAGGGCCATTCAAGAGTAGGAGAGAGAGGCATAGTATAAATGAGTGCAACAACATTGTACCAGTGGTGCAAACTAGTATAACATACACGACGGTCAGATAGTTTTCATTTAGGTCTATTTCTTTCTCTCTACTTCCTTCTGCTCTCTCTCACTCTCTTTCTGAGATTGCTAGAGCAGAGACAGGGTGCTGAAGTCTGAGATGCCTCTTACAGGAACCTCTGGAATTCTTATGAAAAGAGAATTGCTCTGTGCCCTGGAAATTTCTGAAATTGTATAACAAATGTCTGAAACTGCCTACCCTTATCAGGAGATGCCTTTCAATTGAGTTCAGAGTCCCCATTGAGTTGCTCTTGAAAATCAAGATCCTGTGCATGACCATATAATTTTTGTGCAGAATTCTTTCACTGCAGAGTCCTTTTATGTCACTAGCATCCTATAAATACACAGTCTACCCAGCACTGCTAAACGTATTATATGAGAGAGCTTAGGAAGGTGTAGAGGAAGTATATTAGAAGAAAGAAGGTCAACTCACCCATACCCCTTAGATTCATTTTGATAAATGAGAGACCTTGTGGGGATCAGTTATTGCTATTTCTTGTCAACATCAGAATTCTTAAGTAATGACAAAATGTGCTTGGAGAGGTGAAGCACAAGTGTGAATGCAATTTGTATGGCTTTTCTGATCCAGGAGTCAAGAGCAGCTACAAACGGACAGGATCATTCTAACTGCTACTGCTTTTGCCAAGCTGATACCAGCAATATGATGGAAAAACACAGCCAAAGACTAATTCCTGGCAAGTGCTGTGCTACATTGATGTAAGTATTGTGTAGATTAAACAGTTAGTATGAAAAAGCTTTTAACTGTGTATATGTATTCAAAGTCATTAGAAACCAATGGAAAGGAAGTTACTAACTTCAGAGTTCCTGGAGGAGAGAGAGCATCTGCATAAGTTCTCAAGTCCCACTTACTTTTACCAAAGACTGGGAAGTGCTTCAGAAGATTTTATATAGTTCATAAAGCTTCCTTTTCTTCTCTTGCTTTCAATTGCACCCTGGCTTTAGAAGCTTAATCTAATTTGAAAATAATATTTTCTAATTTCACTGCATTTTAACTATCTATTTGATGTATTAGCAGTGCTGATTTTCTCTCTTATCCCCTTTTGTCTTTCTTTTCAAATGAATGCCTAAATTTAAATATTTTTTCACCCAAGGTGACCGCAATAGCTAAACAGTGTAGTCTGCTACATCTCATGTCAGATAACATGACTTTTATGTGGCTGACTATGATTTAGAATCCTAGAATGGGAGATTTTTTTCTTTTGTGAAGGGACCTCAGAAGGTCACCAGGAGCACCTTCTGGTCAAAGCATGGCCAGATCTTGCCCAGTCAAAAAGTACTTTGTCCAGGTGTTTTTCTGACACCTTATCCAATACTTCAATGGCCTCATAGAAAAATTTTCCCCCATGTCTTTTTTTAATATATATGTTATTATTTGCCCTTTCTAACACAGGAATCTTTGTGGGCCAAGATATTGTCAGATCACTGAAGCCAAATCGTAGATTAATCAATCTTTGTGCTGTGATTTGCAATTATAAAAATAATGTCTGGTTTTGGGTGTGAGCTTTTGTTCTCCTCAAATTTCTGTCCCATCCATTCTCCATTGCCTTATTTTTAGAACAGTAAACTCTTTTGAGGTGCTGGGGGTCTTCTGTTTGCCTGCTCAGACACGATGGAGAATAAACCTCTGATCCATAGCTGGGTTCATTGTGGATCATATAAATATTCTGCAGATTTATTTGAATATATTAGTATAGGAACCAACATTTAGAACCTAAATAAGAGGTTTCATAAATCTAATTCATGACAATGTCTAGTAGATTAAGATATCTGACAGACTTTTTTTTATATAATTTTACAACAGAGAAATACTAATAATGATGTTGTACATTAAAAAAATACACTTTTAACATCAGGAAAATTACAGAGTCAAATTATTGTTTACTAACAATACGACTTTCTTAAGACTACTTTGAAAGTATTTAAAGAGAAACATTATTTTGAAGAAGCAGAGGATGGCACTGTTGGACTGCAATTACGAGGCAATAAAGACTGCAAATCTTGAATTACAGTGTTGCACAATCTCAGAAATTATATCAGATGTCATATGAGATACGTAAGTGGAAAAAATCTTTATATTGGGTTTTGACTGTCAAAATTTTGCTTGAAGTCTTGCAGTCAGAAAGGAAAATGTGTTCATTTTTTATGGGATGTGGCTTTAATAGAGAAAAGGGAGGAGAAGAAAATAATGCATATAAATTCATGTATTTTGGAAGAGAAATAAAGAGTGTAACTGTGAAATGGCCTTGCAGGCATTGAATCCCTAGCTGAGGAGCAGCTGAGGTGCAGAGTATTTGGAATGGTTCTCTAATATAGGTATGGTTTCCACAGGCCATTCAAGTTGATTCTTCTGTAAAGATTATAATTGAAATTAGTGATTGATCTGAAAACATGCAAACTACTTTACAAAGAATAGACTGCTTCTCAGAAATATGTATCCATTCTGTATTTTTATAGACTATGATTAGTCTGTTCCTCCACTTGTATACAGGAAGAATTTTAAATAGCTACTTAATATAGCGATAAAAGGGAGAATTGCATGCCAGGAAAGTTCATGTCAGATATATAGTGCAATTAATTAATTCTACTTATCATAGAGTCACCCTCAGCTATGTAAGCTACCATATTTTGCTGGCCATAAACCACTGATGAAAGGAGTGTAAAATTTATTATTTTCTCTGTTTTCTTATTTAACGTTATGAAAATAAACTACAATGGGACTAGTAGTTTAAAGAAATGTTTCTTTTAGCTCTAACATAACTGCTACAATAGTCCACTAATAATAATAATCCAGTAGTCTAGAGAATGTCAGGAGTCCGATGTTTTCCTGTGTGAGTAGTATGAGATGGGCAGCACAATGGTATCTGCCAAATGCATAAAAGCCATCCTATGGTTCAGAAAGATTTATGTTCCAAGATTTCTAATGCTGCCAAGTATACTGAGATAGAGTAAATATCAGTGCAACTGTCAAAAAATAAGAATAAAATAGAAGTAGAATTTAGTAGAAACCAGGGCTTAAAGTTTAGGAAACTGGCATGTCATTTTAGTTCAGTTGGCTTCTCACTCACAATGCATACCTGCCAAAACTGCTCTTACAGTTTAGTATTTTAACTATATATAAAAAAAGAATTTCTCTGTTTTTTTATGGAGGTTTACAAATCTGGATATACTTTTCACTCAGCCTTTGCTCAGTTTTACTGTAATGAAATAAAAGTTGGGTTATAAAATCAAGAATTATAGGTGATTTTAGTTGTCATAAGAAATACTTTTTTTCAGGACTCTGAAAATATTCACCTTTCTCTATGTCATTAATGCATATTTTTCTGTTGTAGCAGAAGTTCAGCATTTCTTTTTTAATCAAATATGAGAAGAAAAGAAAAATGTGGTTTTGCCATCTGAAGATATGTTTTTTATAGGAAACATCTCAGTCATTCCTACTTTTATTAATTCCTTGTGAAAGAGGAGCACTATGCTTTAGTGAAGGATATTTTGCCAGCAATCCTATTTAGTAGCTTTTCACAGTTAGAAAGGCTATTGCGTTTCAGACTTTGAGGCCTATGCCTATTATATGCTTGGTTTTACTTGTTACTGGGCATAATTGCTGTAATAAAGATTTATTTTTATAAGTTATTTTGAAATCTCCTTTGCATGTGTGCTTTAATGTTTGCATGTGTGCTTTAATGTTTGCAGCAATTCATTTTCATACTCCTCTGGTGCCATACATAACTCAATGGTACCTTTTGACCCATTATTTGCACTGTTGTAGGGTTTTTCATGATTTTCACTTTTTTACAGTACCAAAAGGATATGAACTGGTACAATCAAACACAAAAACTGCGGAAAACACAAAGTGTGAAAGTAATTGAACCATAATATTAAGCATGCTCATCATTTTAAATTGTGGAGGCAGATAAAATAAGGTGAAGCCGCACCTGGAGTACTGTGTGCACTTCCGGGCTCCTCAGTACAAGAAGGACACTGAGCTTCTAGAGAGGGTGCAGCGTAGAGCAACAAAGATGATTAAAGGACTGGAGCATTGATCATATGATGAAAGACTAAGCGAGCTGGGCCTGTTTAGCCTGGAGAAAAGAAGACTGAGAAGGGATCTGATCAACATGTACAAGTACCTGAGGAGACAATGTAGGGAGGATGGGGCCAAACTCTTCTCCGTGGTGGCCAGTGACAGGACAAGGGGTGACGGGTGTAAGTTGAAACACAGGAAGTTCCACCTCCATGTGAGGAAGAACTTCTTTCCTGTGAGGGTGCCAGAGCCCTGGAACAGGCTGCCCAGAGAGGCTGTGGAATCTCCTTCTCTGGGGATCTTCCAAACCCGCCTGGATGTCACCCTGTGCCATGTGCTGGGTGTCCCTGCTGGAGCAGGGGGTTGGACTGGATAATCTCTAGAGGTGCCTTCCAGCCTCAGCCATTCTGTGATTCTGTGAATGTGCAATTTCTCGAACTGTTCATCCATAATCAGATACAATAATGACAAAGCAGTGACATACCTTTAACACCTCTAATACAGCTATTGCTGAGAATAAGGCACCCCAGAAACTGGCCAGACTTGAGCATTTCCTTTAACTAGAATCTCATTCTGACACTGTTAGAGGTGTCAGAAGGAGGAGCTTGGATGAACAGTTGAATGTGCAGTCATACACGACAGGGCATTTCTTATGCTCTCACAGACTGGCAAGCGGGGCAAACTAGGGTTTTCATACTAGATATTTAGTAAACTATTAAATGCATTGTTCTTTACACTCAGGAATTGCCTAGCTTTATAATGAAGCTTAAATGGTATTTAAGGTTGCTCTAAAATCTTTCTTTAAGAATATTCAATATGCTGTATTAGAAGTGAAAAAGTATGTGTTCTCAACACTGTAATCAACATGCTTTTGGATAATATTGAAAGAAATTTCTGGGACGTATAACAGTATAAAAAAGATATGGAATCTTTGAATTTATGACATAAATTGAGTTGGTTCATATGTTACCTTTGAAATTTGGCAACACAAAAAGGCAAAAGTTCAATGATAGAATGAAATCTTCAGAATGAATACCTAATTTTAATGTAGCCAGTAACAAAGAGTTTATTCTATTCTGTGGGCCTTTCTCACTAGTTGTCTGTATACTTTACTATAAGTATAAATAAACATCATATATACATACAAGTGCATACAAATTAAGCAATCATGTCTGACCAAAAAAAAAAAAATTTAGAAAAAATCTTTAATACTAATTTTTGAAATTTGAAATATTCTTGTTTTAAGTTTTTTATTTTAAAATCTTTCAGTTGCTTTTAGATAATTTTCAAAAAGCAAGATAAAAACATGCACAATGTGTGTACCGAAATATGAATGATAGTGAGTTTCCCACATACCCTAAGGGAGCAGTACTGGTCCATTTTTACTTAAATGGATGTAAATGGATAAATGAATGTTAAATGTTGGATGTAGTAACAAATATTGTTAAAATAAATCAATAACTATCTATTTTTTTTTCCAATTTTCCACCCATATCAGCTCTAAATATTTCAAGGTTACCTTGTACCTGCTCCTTGCATCTTTCTATAATAGATTTTGTATCCTGACTATTGAAAATATGTACAGCATCTCACAATAGTATTCTGAGGTAATTGGTCAGTGTAAAAAGCTGCCATGGTTTATGGGGCAATGCATTTCTTGTAGGGATAACGAGAGACTTTTTTTATCCTGTACTATCTTGTCCAAATGCTTTGCCTCAAGACAATAGCACTTTTAATGGTTTTTATGGTTGTCACCAAAGGAAGATGATAGGTATGTCCCAGCTGTCTGCCTAGATGTTTACTTGTACACAAGGAATTATGGTATTTTAAACAGTTCATGTGAAAATACTAATACCTAAAATTGTGTGACAGGCAAATCTGAACATCAAAGATTGAGTTTTTAAGTCTAATTTGAGTTACTAGATTTTCACCAATACAACCCGCACCTCAGAATACTTTAACCCCTTTGAAAGTTTTCTTTCCCCAGTTAGGTTCCCAGACAGCTCACACCTTGACGTTATATCAGCAGTGAGGCACAAGAGAAAGGGTAGGCTATGGGCGCTATTGGAAAAGAGAAATGTCTAATGATTTTCCCCTTTGCTTATTTTCACATGTATAACCCACACTGTATTGACTCACGGGTTGGGGATTTTGATCCTTCCTTCCTTCCTTCCTTCCTTCCTTCCTTCCTTCCTTCCTTCCTTCCTTCCTTCCTTCCTTCCTTCCTGTGGTCTGCTGGATCTTCTTATCAAAGTAATTTACTTTGGACAAACAATTGATATTACTTGTGCTTTGAGTTCGCAGGCACTTCACTGCAGCTTTAATAAAATAGCTGCTTACAGCAGTATTAAATATGTATTCTGTGGGCATGACTTTGCATTCGTTGTCAAGGGCACTTCAGCTCATTTGTATGAAGATAAAGTAGGTAGGCAATTCTGTGTTCACCAAGTTGCCTTTGATCTACTGGCAAAATTGTGGAGCTTATACATGCAGAATCTCTGTCTAATGAGTGGTTGTGCAGGATAGATTTTTGCAGCCTCAGATAACAATACATTTTCTACTATATTGCATTCTGCCTCTACAGCATTTACTAGAGATACAAAGTATTCATCTAATTTTCCCTTTAAAGTTTGCCTTTGCAGACAAGAGATTCTGTTTCTTTGTGTGCTGTCCAGCTTTCTCTATGGCTTTAATTTATTAGATGTACATGGCTGAATATCTTTAAACTTTGCTGGCACTGAATAAAGTGTTAATGCTGGATGCATTTTTTCTTATAAATGAAAATTGTTCTCCTTTGTTGAAAGCATAAAATTTCCAATCAGCTACTTCAAATTGTTTTGAAAACTGAAATATTATTAGCGTAACAAAAACATTCCATTAGATTGTTCTTGATAAAGCAGGCATGTAACAAATTGAGTGGAACAAATTTATTTGAACACCTTTTAGAGACCTTAATAATTAAATACTCTGGAACTATTCTTAGCATAATGATTTGCCTGCATAAACTATATCGTATCAAGTCATTATCCTTTTCCCTTTTTATTACTATTCTTACTCTGGTCAGCTGTGATAATTGACATTTGTTTCTTATTGTGTCCATATAAATTTGATTTGAGGCTTATTAAAATTAATGTAATAGCATGTGGGAGGAGTTGGGAGTTTTCTAGCAGGTCGTAGCATTTTCAGGAGCTTCACAGCTAAAATCCATTAAAGGGATTCAGATGTTGTAACTGGGAGTAACATATTGAAAAGGTTATGGCGTTACATATTGAGATATATGTAAAATTAAATACACATATATATGTGTGTGTATGGAGTCATAACTAGCTTTCAGTGTGCACACACCCACATAAACTATACATATAAACTTGCTAATTACTGACCAAGAGCCTCTCATCAATCTGATCTGTAGATAAAAAAAACATGCCTCTTTCTAATGTCTTTCTCCACTGTTATTGACACATGAGCTAGCAACAGAGACAAATTCCTGCTTGACGAGATTGGAAAGAAGGTTAAATGTTTGGCTGCAAATCCTGAAAATGAGATATGTCTGTGAGACAACTGAAGAGGTCTTTATGGTGATGATGACAGATATCAAACTGACAATATTCAGTTCAGCTTCAAACTCCAAATGGCTACAGCTGTCAGAGGAAAGATGGAAATTATGAAAACCAATCAGCACTTGTTTGCTTACTGAAAAGTCAGCCTTTTAGCACAATTAATGTCTAACTATTTGTGGATTAGTGGTGATTGGGAGGAGTTGAAGGTCATCACAGATAAATTTATGGTGGGCATGCTCCCTTGGAAAGCTGACTGGAAAGAAAACTAAAAAGTTCAACAGATGGTCTGTTGCTGCCTCTGCTGTCCCCTTGGCTAAGGGTCTCCTCTTGTAGGTGTTCAAAAAAGACATGAACCAACATGGAGCTCATGCTGAAGATAAAAGTCCAGACATAGAGTGGAAATAAGATTTTTCTTGTAACAGAAAAGGGAGGAACACTTTAACCAGGTACAGATTAATCTGGATACATTAACCAGGAGTGTGACTCAATACCACAAACCCTGTAGCACAGTCTATCATACACCTGAAGGTTTGCTTAACCAACCAGAGTTAAGACTTCCAGCAAAACATTCATTAGATACAGGGAAAGTGGAAGTGTGGCTAATTTATTTCTCAGACACAATTTTATATACTGTTTTTTACAGGTGACTTAAGTGAGAAGTTTGTGCCAGGTTGCAGCTTAGGTATAATATGACTCTGAACTCAGAAATAAACAGTTATGATCAAGAAAATACGTTTGATAAAATCATGATTTTGAAAGAGTAGTTGTAAGGATTTCATATTTCATAGTATATAGTGATTTAGGAACTAAACATTATGTGGATCCGGAGGCTGGACGAATACTTTAAAAGGATCTATCTTCAGATTATTTTGTCAGAAAAAGGCAGCTTTCCTAGAAAAAAAGTAACAGATGAATTCCCTGAAATCTCCAAGGGAGATTACTGTGGTTGAATAAGTCTGTGAAGTGCACTTTGTAAGCATTTTCTGAAACTGTAAAATAGGAAGCAGAGAAATTTGGTGTGACTCGAATCTTCTATTGTTTTGATAATACCTGCTATTGTGAGGAATCCTCTGTGAAATTTCTGGTATCTTATGAAATGATTAGAGCCTGCAGAGAGATTAGGGAGAAAATAGATGGGATACCTGTGGGTACTTGGAGATGCCTGGTGTACCAGGGCAAAGAAAAGGCACCAAGATGTTTTTTTAGAAAGGAGTGGGCTACATGGCTGAACCAGGGAGCCTAAGGCAGTGGGGTGCACTCAGGGAGAGCAGCACACAGTCCTGCACTATGGGGAAGTAGGTAACCCAGACTGTAATCTGCATTGCGGTTTTGTGGTGTCACAGCAACATGTTATTCTCCCAGAAGCTTGCTGGCGTGATGGTAGTGCTGCCTCAACGGTGTAGATAAAAATACCACATTTACAGCTTGAGTATGGGAAGCATAATCAGCAGCAGTGATAGCAAACCTCCTCCAAACAAAGTCAGGAAATGCAGAAGCAAACCCCTTACCCATTTCCGGTTATTTCTAAAGCATCTTTATTTCAGGCACAGTAGGTAAAATCAGCTCAGTCAATGCCAGGAGGATTTCCGTCAGTATAGCTAGGATTGGGGCTAGGAAATTTCATATATAACTGTATCTTTATCTGTATATCAGCAACTTGTTGTCATTTTTCAGTCTTTAAAGTTATTTGTAAAGGGATTATGTAAACATACTCATGGAACAGCAGTGAACTGTGGTGGGTTCCAGCCTCAGCTCACTGTGTTCTCTTGGCGGCAGCAGTTCTTCAAAGGGCTCTTCCTCAGATGCTGTAAATTGGCACAGTGCCAGTGACATTAATAGATCTTTGCCAATTTACATCAGTGTCTTGCTCTTTGTTGCCCAGATTTATGAGAATTATGGAGATATGCTCTAGTCCTGGTGGCAAATGCATCAGTTATATAGGCCAGGCTTCATGCATAGTGTCCAGATCTTTACAGACACTGTGTGATATATGTGCTGACTGAGTAGTGGAAACCAAGAATAGGTGTTGAATATGGCATTTTCCTTTGAGCAGTTTTCCCTTAGCTATCTTTTAGCTCAGGTATAAGGGTTAAAACTATATTTAATGTATTATTTTATTAAGGTATTTGTGTTTTAACTCATCATTACCTCTGGGTTTCCTTCTTTTCTGCTAATATTTGCTTTGTCAAACTGGCTGTATCATTTTCAGCGTCTGAACATATTCTCCTCATAGCTTATTCATGTGCTGTCTACTAAGGATTGGGAAACTAAAGGCAACTGCTGAGCCTACATTTCACACAGAGCTGCTGAACCTGTTCCATGCAAGTTTTATATCTGTGAACTAGCATAAAAATAAAATAATAATAATAAAAACAGCTACTAAGAAAATCAGAACTTTGTAAATCTCTGTAAATCTAGACAGCAATGCTTACTTGTTATAGTAAGCTCCAAAGTTGACTTCTCTAGATAAATTCAGTATTTCTTATGTAAATCTTTATAGTTTAACAACAGAGAAATTTAATTCAGTAAACAGACAAGGAATAAAAAAAACATAATATATACCATTAATAAATATACATTTTATTTAAATGGCTTCTCCATTATCAAGATCTAATTCTCTCCCCTTTCTCCTCTTGTTATTTAGAAAAACAACATCCTGAAAACAATCACAAAAAACATGGAATCTGTACTAGATTTTCATATTTTTCCTCATGTGTATTTGAGTTACCTCCTTTAGTTTGCTTTAGAGACTGGTTATAAAGAGTTTTGTTTACTCCCCTATTTGCACATCAACCTCACTGAGGATGTCAGGACTGAGACTGGCATTCGCTGGTTAGCTATGAACACAGGATCAAAGTGAAGATTGTATTATCCAGGTTTCTGTAAGCTTAATGGCACTGGTACTTTCCTAGGGACTGACATGAAAATCCGTGGTCCCAGCTGGGTTTGAGAATGGTCACAGATCCTTTTCTCCTCAGGAGTCCTTAACAGCTGGTGGAGACCAGTTCAACACTGCTGACCATTGCCAGGGTGAGGAAAGGTGCACCATGGTCCAATACCTACTCAAATGGATGCCAAGTGTGGACAAGGGCAGTGAACACAAGCACTTTCACACAACTGGTTCTGACAAAGCAAGGCTACATGAAATGTCAAGAGCCAACTTGGGAGAACAGTGGGAAGGTGCAGGTGTGCTGGATTCGGTGCTGGTGACTGAGAATGGCAAGACCTGCTTTGAATTCAAACCGTTTACTGAAGCTGTTCATGGGTCAAAGGGGTGCTAAGAAAGGAGAACGTAGCATCGTAGCACTTTAGCAACAGCATTAATCTTTCAGCAGCACATAGCTTCAGCTTAAATAAGGCACCTTGATGCTGAGTATTTTACCAGCACATCCAGAAACGATTCAGATGGTCCCTGTCTGAACATCTGATAATATACACATGCAGTCCAGCCAAAGAGTAGGAGGAGACCTCCTCCTGAGTTTTAGCCACTCACTGTGGCTTACACTGTTTGCTAATTACATTAAATTATATTCTGGGGCTTGACAATGGAGAACATCTTGCTTTGTTTCACCCAACGTTCACTGGAAAGTAATTCCTCCCAAAATGGCACTTAGACTTTTATATGCTAAGCTGCTGAACAGCACTGTGGGAGGGGAGCAGTAGTTTATTTTATTGATTACTAATAACAAAGATATCTGATTTTTTAATGGCTCCAATATTACCATCTACTATTACCACCTCTCTACATGTGCCCTATCTGTTTTCCTCTGCCATTAGTTCAAGTTGGAACTCAGGGTTACATTAACCTGTGTCACAGCACATATGCATCTTTCTATTAATATTTTAGCTCAGTTTCCTATATAATCCTTATATTAATCCTTATATCTGTCTCTCTGCCTACACCACTCAGCAATTTTGAAATCCAGTGGTCAATTTCAAGAAAATTTGTCAGAAAAAAGAGAATTTGAAAAAAGATTGTTGCTTTTATGAAAAGAGGTGGTGAAAAAGAAATTTAGGACTTGAAGACTTTATTGGAAAACTGAACAGATGATAGACTTCACAATAAAAGTAGACCTTTTCCTGACTGCTCCTAGAGGTGGAAAAATTAGGTCTGAAATATGAAATTTGATATAAAATGCTGTGACTCTCACTAAGGGGTTAGCTGATGGCAGAGTCATACTGGGAATTAGCTTTCATTTGACTGTGTTGAAGGTATTTGAAAATCGCCTTTCAGGACAAGAATTTTTTTGATAACGCTGTGAGCTCTACGCCCTCAGATGACTAACTACACACACAGACCTCGTAATTTAGCTTCACAGTAAATTGATCAGTTCCCAGAATCGAAGCTGAACCTGGGCATATGTCCAACAGGTCTGGGCTGGATTTCCCACTCCGTTCTTGTGGGCCAGCAATTCCTCACCTGGAACAACCGCTTCTATTTTTAACAAGCTTATTTTCTCCTGCCTATGAAAAAGCCCATTAGCCCTTTGAAAGCAGAGCTTGCCTGGGAGCTGAGAGCTGAGAGCTGAGGCTTCTGCCTGACTCTGCAGAGCACCTTAGAAAGGCACTGACCCTGCACATGCCTGGCAATGGATTTTATTCCCTTGGAAAAAAGTGCTTTCCTTTGTTCCATTTCCACCACTCCCACTAACAGGGTAAGGGAAAGAGAGAAGAGCTTTGTCTCAACAGATAAGTGCTAGTCCACTTTTTCTTTTGAGACCCTGTTGTAACCTCACCAGAATTTCCCAAATGCACCTCATGTGTAGTTCACCCAATTAAGACATGCTACTCACTATGGCCAATTGCAGAGTTATTAAGATACTTATTTTGCATCGTTTGTGAAAACTAATGATTGGAAATAGAGATATTGTAAAGAAATCATTACATATATTGTTTTTATTAAACACCGTGTCCTATTTTTAAGAGTCTGGAAGTTTAAAAGGGCATTTCCTGACAGTTCAAAGCAAAATACATTATTAAAATAGATATGGCTATATACTAGATAAATAAAATGGGAAAGGTGAATAACTCTGTAAAGTCTGTATGTCTGATATTCATATGCCTACTTACCATGTCCTATTAAAATAGTTTTGCATTAAATATGATGTGAAAGCAGAATTGTTTTGAAATACAAAGCTTTTCAAAGTTTTCCATGGAGAAATTGCTGCTTTTTAAAAAAGAGATAACAAACTGCACTGCTACAGGGTAAACACTTAAAAAAATGTATTTATGGCACCAAAGGAATATCTGCTGTTCTAAATATGTGACTCTCCTCATATTCAGCAGCCCTATAATCACTTCAGTTAAACAGTTCCCTTGACTTTTCCAATTACTTTATCCTGGAGGACTGCCTCATGTTTTTGTGACTTCCTCATTAAACAGAAAATGCTTTTGCTCCCAAACATCTAAAGGACCTATTCCTGCAGATGCACTGTAAAATCATGCATATGGAGTTTACAGGATAGGGGCCATCATTTGTTCAGGAAACAAAGTTAAGCTAACAATTCTGGCTATTTCCCAAAGGATCCTCAGGGAATATACAAAGTCTGAAGATTTCGAGAAACAATCCTTCTTGGTTCTCTCTTCTGCTTATGTGAATGTGTGAAACAAGGAGCTGCAGAAACTTATTCACAGGGAATGGACAAAGAAGATAGCATCACAGTACAAGATGGTATGGTCCAGAAGCACATCTTTATTTATTCATATTTAATGTCTCCTTATTAAAATAAGCAGTCTTTCACTGTGAGTACATGAGTTAGGAGAGAAATGAAAAATCATTTCTCTACTGGGCTGCAAGTTCATTTTTCCTGCATTGTCTCAGGAATTCTTCTAGTCCTCTGTCAATAGTTGCAAAGGTTCTCATTTTCTAATAGAGAAAGATGCATGGAGCCCCTGAGTTGGGAAAAGAAAAAGAAACAACTAATTCAATGTGTTTCTGTGGTGAACCTTTGAAATCTTTTCAGTACTCATCTTATTTGTGAAAAAAAAAATGGATCATTCTAGGATGAGTTATATACAGTTCACAACCAGAGCTGCAGTATTCACTCCCAAAGAAAAACTTTCCTGGTGAACTTCTCCCTCAGCTTTTCCACTAAGAAGAGGCAACTCAGGCATGTGCATACAATTGTGTCTGTTCTGTCTGTGATAATTTTCTCCACACCATCATATCTTGAAGTCCTTTTTAATGAGGTTTTACAAGACTTCTCTGATCTCTTATCCATGCTTAATCCCAGGACAGCCAAATTTCAAGTGCACTTGCTGGTTCATGGCTTACATTCCTTGTTTTTTCCAGCTATACTCGTTAGCTATAATCTTCTAGAAGTGCAATGCATTTCCCATCTGCCCACAGTAAATGAATATAACATATAAAAATCTGCTTTTGCTCCCTGCTTTTCAGTAGATATTCATGCTCCACTGTTAACTAAGAGCTGAATGCACCTACTCCATCTGTCTGTTCACAGCCTGTGAAAAGCAAACGTAGGTAATCCTGAAAATGTGCATGAATGAGTAAAAAGTACATTTCCAAAGGAACAGAAACTTGCTCAGGCAGAATCAAGGTATTTGAATGCTTAGCTAAACTTTTTTAAGAGCACGTAAAGCTCACTAATCTAAGTTTATTGTTTGTTCAAACCTTAAGAGGACTTTGGTCCACTGTTATTAGGAAATGTAAGTCTTGTAGGAAGTGAAGTGCAAAAACTTTTGTTCAGCATGAGAATGAATTATCTTCTGTAGTGGCCAATAAGTGTCTCCCTGAAGTTGTCCCAAGCAGAAGGTGAGGTATCTTGGATCAGAAGGTGAGGTATCTTGGATCAAGTGAGATGTAGATTTCGTTTCTTCCACCAGCTTATGCAAAACCCTTGTGCTGTTATTTCAAATGTGGGTGTCAAGTATTTCTTGAAACATACTTTTTTCCAACTTGGCAAGGCCTATTATTACAAAAAAACTTTCTGCAGTTGGACAGCAGTGGTCTTAGGAAAGAATGGAAGTTTATTTTCTGACTTTGGTTATGGAATAGTTCATTGGAAACTTAGATTTAAAATTATGGCAAATATATGGACCAAGCAAAAGGATGTGATTATTTATAAAGTATCTGGAACAAATTTGTGAAACTGAAAGTGATTCTGAAGTAATCATCTATTTTTTTAAGAGTAACTTCTGTGATGATGTTAACATTCATACTACCTGTTTAAATGCCTAGCTTTAAACAGACAAAAGTATAAAGTTAGATCAAAGATAATTTGTATAACTAGGAATAGAAAAAAAAGAGTGCAAATTTGAAAGTCTCCTGTTATCAGAGACAGCAGAGTGGGACATGCCCTGTAAAACTCCTGGGAAGAGTTAAAAAAACACTTCAGAAGACTCTAACCTCAAGGTAGTGCACATGGAAACTGCATTGTCTAAAATTTGTAGAAGAACAAGCTAAAGAACAATAATGAGGATGTGAATTGTATGAACTGGAATGACAGAGGCCAGTATTGTATGGACAAGGACTAGGCAAAGGAGAATTGTGTATGTAAAGTGATAGGCATCAGGGTAAGACTAAAACACTGGTGAAGTAAATTAGCCACAAAAGCCCTCAGTTTGCCTTGGTTATTGTTTATTCCTGGCCAAAGTACCAAAGCAACTAACGAGGAAGAGAGGTTTTTTTTGTTTGTTTTGTTTTGGTTTTGGTAATTTCCTCATGTGAAAATTCTGAAATACTGGAGAATAGAAAATAGAGAAACTTATGTATATGTTTAAAATAGCAGGCTCAATCACTGTGGAAGGACATGAACTGAAATAGGATAGAAAAATGATGGTATCTACATTAGGAAGTAGTGTGAGTCAACAGGATCGCATCTGAAGAAAAACAGTGCAAAAGACCTAATATTCACAGCATAAGTATTTAAAAGTGTTATTACTTCAGGTGATCTGTGTACTGATATCATGTATGCCCAGGAGTGGTTAGAGAGCATTAGACGTACGCCTAAAATATATACTCCATTTCAGTTTAATTGCCAAAAGCCCATTTTGCATGCTCAAGAGACTGCTCCATAATGTGAATCAAAGCATGTATGGAGGGTCAGTCAAGGAGTGGCTTCAAAATCTGAGTCAGATCTAAAATACAAATGTGGGTGCACCCAACATAGACGCATTTCTGAGAAAGGGAGGAAAAATCAGCTTGTCTGCATAGTTATTGCTGGACAGCAACTGTTACGTACCACAGCAGAACTCCTACTGATAATTCACAGTTTTAATTAACATTTGTTTTTTCTATTTAGCAACAGAGGTCTTTATGCCATGGAGAAAGTAACCGTTATCCTGTTGTGCTGAAAAGTTTGGTTAAGAGGAAGCAATGGATGGCTGAAAAGACCTTTCTAGCATTTTATATATATACATGCTCCACGTTTTACAGGCATCAAAGTCAGAATCTGTATCAGGAATTTAGATTTCCATGTTGTTGTTGAAGAAACAGTGGAAATTATTCAAACTCATATTATAGCATGTATTCAGATTCTTCAGATTATCCATAGAAGGTAAATATTTAAAATACAGAATGAAGTTTATATTGTACTCCACTGTAAAAGTTCGGTAACTCCATTCCAGTTAGAAGTATCTAGACAAACAAAAATTCAAGAAAAATGTATTCTAGCCTCACTTAAGCATTTATAAATAATGGGATTAATTCTACCTTAATAACATCTGGATAGTGTAACATGTACGCTTTTCACTGTTAGAAAACTTTGTATTTCAAAATTTAAAACAAAAGAAAGTATGGTGTTTCTTCTCCCTTTTCTAGCAGGTAAAGGAAATTAATGTATCTATCACCTACTTAATATCTGTGTTAACTGGGGCCAGGAGAGAACAAATGACAGGGTTGGAACAAGCAATATCCTTCAGGGCATTTCCTCTACAGTGAGAGTGCTGTGTGGTATGCACAAAGCGTCATTTAATAGTACTGCTTTTTTAAATATCAGCCAATAATGCAGCAGTCCATTATCTGTTATTGTTTTATTGTCCATTAGTTGTTTTATTGTATCTATAAACAAAAAACCAAACCAAAACAAACAAAAAACAAAAAACAAAAGACCATAGTATATACCAGAAACTGACGAGTTAAATGGAAAGTGGCAAGATGACATATCTGTCTAGCAACAGCCAAGACGTGGAAGCATATACCATAGCTGCAGTGCTTGACTGGGGAGCAAATGTCTTCTTAATTTGAACTGCAGTTCAGCATCTGATCTTTATTGCTACGGTTCATGTTGATAGGGAAAGCAGTAGTAGCATTACCTAGAGCATGTTTTGCGCTAGTATTTACTATTGCTTCTCAAGTACCATTGATGGCTGACGACACTCCTACATAAATAGGAACACTGCCTTTTTTCACAAATGAAAAAATATCCCTTTTTTCTTATTCAAGATATTTTACCTTTTTAAAATACAATATTATCAGTAGATCACTGTGCAGTATCACTAGATCATTATACAGAGTGATCTACTAACATTACAGTATAACTCAAGTTGAATCACGCAAATGGGAAACTGTGCAAGAGAGCAAATAAATATTGCAGGAGTGTTACATTGTTATATTAAGATACTCCCGCACACATATATGAAACATCTTTTCTGAAACTAAATCTATAATTCTCACCTGTTATTAAATAATAGCTGAAAATTATATAGTACATAACAGATTTTGGCATGCATTTTGGTAATTTTTCTGATTCTTCTTCATCATTTGTCACAGATGCCATAAATGCCACATAAGAAAATAATTGTATTCTGTACAAAATTATGAATTTAAGATTTTCTTCTTTGCAAATGAAGGGCTAGTAAGGTATGAAAATGAAAGTAAAGAAAGCAGGAGACAGAGAGCATTTGTTTTTCCTGGATTAAAAATCGGTCATTGACAGAACATAAACTTCTGAAAATAAGAGTTATGTAAATATTAGTATGTTATAATGCAATGATTGACAATATCACAGTCCAGAAAACGTACTAACACTACTTGAACAGCCATACTAGCAGACTACTCACCTGTTCTGTTTTTGATCTCTGCCATTCAAAAATATAGAGCTCAAGCCATTTAAAAGAAAGACAGTTCATTTCCCAATTAAGAGAATCTCCCTACAGTTAGCTACAATGCGCTCTAAGATATCCTTTTGTATAAATACGCTGTCCTTATAACTAGGTTGATATAGTGCACTCGAGCAAAGACCCTTCTCTTTCTCCATCATTCGTAAGAGTTTCACAAAAGTGGGTTCTCTTATTAGATATGCACAAGCTTCAGGACTATCACAGAGCCATTCCATTAACAAACATTTTGTTGCTAAATATTTCATTGCTATGAGCTCATGCTTAAATCTAAAGAGCAATCTGAGAAAGAATGGAGTGTTAAGGATTTTATTGGCCATAAAACCACAAGAGAGTAACTTTTAGAAAGCTACAGAAGGACTCTGGAGAAGGATTACTTGCTTTTATTTTTGTAGCTTCGTGGTGAATATATCCTAGTTACTGTCTCCCTACTCTAATGCACAGGATCACTCTTAAGTTTATTGTTCAGATAAAATGACTGGAAACTCTGGAGATTTTTAGCCAACTATCTTCATTCCTTTTGGGATAATGCATTTAAAAACACGAGTATCGCATCACTAAAATGGCTTATACACCTAGAATCATCACTGAATTATTTGTTACTCAAGCAGTGAATTTTTTTATAGGTAGAATAACCTGGAGTGAAAGTTTTGGTAATGCACTTTGTTTCAGGAATTGTCTCAACTCTAGAAATTGATGTGTTGTCCAGGGAACAGAAACTAGAAAAGCAATTGTGTGGTCTCTTCATTTTATATTGTTCTTCAGCCTATAGTGCTGTCTCCTTGTGGCAGCCCTTCCACCTCTTGAGTACCCTGTGAGATTCATTTGCCTCTTTTTGCAAAATATCGGACACTGCCTAGCTATCAAGCTGAATATAATATTTTCTGCCGTATACCTGACTGCCTTCATAAAACTTACCTAAGCCTCTTTCAGACTCATCACTTCAGTTTCCTATGTTTGACTCTTAAAGCAAATAATAATAGATTCTAATATATATGCTATTTGCAATGAAATGAAAACATCCCTCAGAGAGTTACTGTATACCAGGAAAAAGAGAATCTTGTTTTACATACAGTAATTTGTAAGAATTTTGCATTTAGATATGGAGTCTTTTTTGACCTTGCAAATACATGATGAGAGGTTACAAAAATCCCTCTTTTTCATTTGAGAGGATACTTTACAGTAGGATACTATTACACAGAAAATGGCAGCATAATACCACAAAGACTATAGACTTTGACAGAAACATAAGAGAGTGGCATATCAATCAGTACTTATATATGCACCATCAAGTCAGTGTATTATGTTTAAGATCTCCAACAAATGCAGGTAGTGCTTTCTCTCAGTGATATAAAATGAAATATATTATTAAGGCACATATATATATATATTTTTTCCCCTCCAGGCTATTTTCACTTTAGATAAAGAGTTGCAGCCACAGCAGTATGAGACTGTTTGCCCTTCTAGCAATTAGTGCACTCTAAGCTCAGCAGTTTCCTGTGTTTCTGAATTTGACACTGTCATATTAGAGCCTACTGGGTTTCTGGGTTGGAAACTCAAATGAGTAAAAATGGTAAAACAGAGACAGCTTAAAAAACAAATGAGCAAAACAGGATAATACAGGAAAAAATATCTCAGAATATCTCACCGTCAAAATATCTCTAAATCTTTTGCCTGATAGAGGACTTACTGTTCTGCACAATATAAATGTAATATGATAAAATCCAGCTCTGTCTGGTCAAAAATGCCCAGAAGATCTATAAAAATGCCAATGACTTACCCAATGCCTGCTTAGATAGTATGGGCTGATGCATTAACCTGGGTCAATGCATAGACTTCCACATCTTGTGTGCAGCACAAACTCTTAAATTTTTTTGTTTTGATGATAGCTGTAACTGAGGGCAAACTTTTGGCTGATATTTAGGATTTTAGAGGATATTGTGAGCTTGCTGAAATGAAACTGTTGTTGACATGCAAAGCCTTGATTTGAAAACAGAATCTGAAAGTAGAATAACTTCACTGCCTTTTCAGTTATATATATTCTGAGCAGGGTGATCACGCAGTATCCATATCCATGAAGAAGATGAAGAGGATTAATGTGTTGGTACCATGACCCCAACACTAGAAAAGCCATAATCCTCTTGAGGAGAAAGAAAAAATAAGTACCCATGAAGGGTTTTTGGTTGAGAAGTGCACCTGGCTCATGTTTTGTCTCATCTGGTCAAAGCAGGGAGTGACTATATCAGTCACTGGTGTGAACTATGAAAATGCTTTTCATATTTTTCTGTTTGTGTATGCTATATTCTCATTAGCAGAGAGTGACGGAGTTCTTATGTCGGTCTTCTGTGGGCACCTTGACCCTTTGAAACAACAGTCCTGCTGTAGCAGAAGGTAGACATGACAGCGGACAAGCCAGGGGCAATTTTCAGGCCTAGTAAGCGAGTCAGGACCTGGGCAGATCAAAAGCCGTTTCTATCGACCTCTGCACTCAAAGCATCCATCTCCTGTGACTGAATATTTTCCTGCCTTTTACCTGGCAACTGTCAAAAACAGCTGCATTTCTTTCCACCTTCTATTTTATAATGCTCTAGAGTTTGTATTAAAATCAGCAGCATCCCTGACAGATCACTTCAACTCCAACAGTATTAAACCTATTTATGACAAAGCAAGGTCTTAATAAAGTAAGAGATGCAAGCAGAATACTATTTTTCTAGAAGATTTCTTTATTTTTTTTTGATGAAGTCTATCTTGAAAAACTACTCAAATTTGATTGAATCATCTGAGATTCATTTTGTCTTTTGAATGTTTACATTTCCAAATTTGGTCATGCATTTTCTAGTATGTTCTCCACAGAGCTAAGCAGCCTGAGATTCTTGTAGTCACAGCATGTAAACATATTTAGCTTTGCTGAACAGTGACCTGTTCATTTTAATATTTTTGAACATCTTCTCATTAATGCCAGTGAAATTATTGCAATGTGTTTTCTCAAAAAAAAAAAAAAAGAAGACATTCTGTAAAACTTACTGCACAGATATAATTCTAACTTGCACATATTATAGCTACAAAGAACCTAAAAAGTTTTGGTGTATTTATCTCAAGTTTAACTACTGCAGTAAAGCAAACTGATCCACTGGCTTATTGACAGCACTATTGAAATACCCCTAAATAGCCACTGCAAACGTCTGGGAGGTTGTCAGTGTCAGCCATATGCCTTATTCCATGAGGAGGGCCACCAAATAACACCACCATGCAGTTCAGTGCACATCAGTAGAGCTTCTGAAGCATAAAGTTAAATAAAGTCTGTCTTGCTAGCATTCACACCTAGCTATACCAGCTAAAAAATCGTTACTTTGCAAATATGTGGAAAAACAGTGGAATATTCCTGTGTTACACAAAGCTGAGTGACACATCTCATTTGGTCTTACATGTGAATAATAACAAGCCAAAGAAAAGATGAGTTAGGGAGTAGCTATTAAATACCATGAAAATGCTTAGAGCTATGCTTACATGCTATGAATTCCAGCTCCTGCTGTTTGTCAGTTTTTCACCTTGTCTCAAAGATGTCCAGTGAAATGGCAACTTCTCAAAATAGAAGTCCTCTTTAAATCTCAAGTTCTATAAGAACACCAGATGGACAGACAGGTGAGACCATGGTAATCTCCCAGGACTCTTCTGCTGGCTGATGAGTAACAGGGGAAAAAGGCAGACTGACATCTCCATACTGACTTGGGAACTGGAGGGTCCTTGTCCCTGGAGATTCCCGAGTGACTGTAAATGACCATGTGGCATTACAGTGCTCCAAAAAACTGGGGCTGTATGTGATTTCCATATGGTGAAGCACTAAGAGAAGAAGCATCAAGCTGTCTCCTCCAGTATGTACACCCAAAATGGCTCTCCTAGTCTAGCTCTACACATTAAAGAGCTCATGCCTCTGGAGGATAAATTAGTTATTTATTAATCAATCTTACTGCATTATTGATGATGCTGAAATATAAATGGGGATACCAATAAAAATGTACCTGCCTTACTCATGAAAACTCCCTGCTTTCATATCAATGGACTGTGTAACATGTCACAATTCTTTACCATGAGAGTCACTTGTCCATGGGCAGAGATCAGTCCTATTGACCTGGACATATATGCACATATATGATATACCATATATGTTATATCAGGGAATGCCTGAGTTTTCAAAATCAACAACTACTCAGCACCAGAGGGTGCCAAAATTTGTTTAAATTGTTGTTTTTAAATATACTGCTGGAGAGCTACCATTCATAGGATGGATGGTTAAAGAAAATAAGGGAGAGATCTAGATATGAGTATTTCCCAAAGGAGATGAATATAAATGATAATCACTGAGGACTTGAGAGTCCCGTTGACTAAAACCAGAAAGATTCTTTCAAGTAAACCGAAATGATCCACTTGTTCATCTGAAGCCCATAGAAGGATCTGAGCTGAAGCACCCTGTATTTTACCTAGTTTTTATAAAACATGATATTTAAGAAGTGTCTAATGTAGTTTTTTTCTTTAACCAAAAACTCTATTAAAAAAAAAAATCTTAAATGTACTGCACTGGTGAGTCTATAAGGTCTAAGAATGTATCTGTAAACATAAGACCCCTAATCTCTAGCAAGTTAGTATCTTGAAAGTAAAGTAATCACAGAGAAAAGGATCTAAGAAAGATAAGTAATGCATGTCTTCTCCCTTTCCAGTATATGGAATTAAATAGAATGGAACCGAAGACAATAAAAATATATTTTATTCTAAATAGATTACAGGAAAGGACATGTGAAGAACAGTAATATATTCTGTAATACATGAAGTGGAGCTGCCAGAAAAGCATTTTCAAAAACTCAGAAATGAACTTTGCAAGAGGGCTGTGATAATATTCATGAAGTTTAAAATATCGAGACTTTTATGTATTCTTCCGACTGTACCTAGGCAACACTGCCTCTAATTTCCTACATGTAAAAGATTATGAAAAGATGGTTGGTCCTAAAACATCAGGATAAAACAAAAAGAACTTGAGATAGAGTAGCATTTTTTAAATCATACATACTAATGTAGAACATAGATAAATACAGAAAGACAAGAACACTGCAAGAATGGATAAGAAAGCAGTTCAGTGCACACAACTGGAAAAGATTGATCATTTAGATGAATCTTTATCACATGCCTCAGATCATAATAAAGTATGGAATGTTAAAAAAAGAATGTCAAAATATAAGCCTACTTGTTCTCCTGATGAATTATGAGAAATTGGAAAAATAAAGATAAAAGATCATACTCTTCCTGCAGATTAGTAATGGTTCTGAATCTTTATTGCATACCCTCTGTGCTTCATAAAGGAGAAAATAGAGTTAAACAAAGGAATAAGACAATTCTGTCATATATATATTAGTAGAAGAACAAAGGTGATTTGGTGGAAATGAAAACAGTAACAGAGTTTTATAAATTATGAAAGAAGAATATGCAAAAGGATGTGAATATATCTCAAACTTTCAAGTGAGACACAAACAGACAGCTTACAAAGTCTGCCATTTACCAGCATGCTGATACGGAAAAAATCACTAAAGAAAACACAATGGTACTGATATTAGAAGTCTCTGATGAGAAAAAGCAGGGCAAGCTGGAACATAGGAACTGCCATAACAAATTAAATCAGTAATGCATTTGTTCTGCTGTTCTATCTATGACAAGGAGCATATATCAGTGCTTCAGAGAATAAAGAAAACTATCCAGAAACACATACTTCTGGAATACCATCTCACCGGTGACATTTTTTCTTAATCTCGATCAGTTAGAAGTTGACCTGTAATGCAGAACTTTACCTTTATGATAGCATTCAAGTGAACATTTTAAACATAATAGCAAATACTGAGGTTTACTTCCAGTCACATTTTTACTTGTGAGTGTGCACAAAATGCCTGTAAATAAACAGAAAAACAGCATCAGAGCTGGAAGGCAAAGACGGTACCCTCCCAAGCATCATGGTATTTTATTGTGCCTTCAAGGCTGACTGAGAACCTGTGTTAACATTCCTTGTTCTTCAGCCTATCATTTTATCTGTGAAAGTTCTACTTCAGGCCAGAAATATCCATAGTTTAATTAAAGTTGTGTAAAAGAAACAAACCATTCTTTGTGAAACTTAATTGCTGAAGAATAAACAATTTCAGAAGTGGATTTATAAGAAATACCCCAAAAACCCTCAAGTGAGCCATAAAAGCTTCTGACACTTGCCATGCTTAACAGTGTTACTGCTTTTTCCACAGCTGCCCTGCTATTACCTCTCTTGATTTATTAGTTTTGGGCTTTAGGGATTTTACACATACTTACCTCCCCAAAAGTTTTAAGCTGGTATTTTTATGCTCTGGATACTGCTTCCAAGATGTCAATCATTTGAACTTGTATTGCTTGTGTTTCTAGTTCTCTTTCATCCTACACATAAGATGATAGTTTTATATTTTCTGTGTTCTCAGCCAGGCAGGCAGAACACTGTTTTTTCTTTCCCCAGCCCTACTGGGAGTCTGCTTTGGCATTTCAACATGGGATGATTCAAAGATCCAATCAGGTGCTGTACAAACTGCTTATCGAGTGAAGATGTCTGGTCAGCACAGTGGTGCCCTGGGCTAATTAGCCCTGGAGCAGCAACTCAGTGAGGCAGCCTTACTCCTTTCAGAGCCTGAGGATCAGGCTCCTGCTCTAGTCTGAGATGTAGAGCCATACCCCTAATGAGACAGAAAGAAAGGCCTTAGGTACTGGGAGTGATAGTGTAATAACCATCAAAGCAACCTGCTTCAGAACAGAATGTACTTGTGATAAGCAGAACCACTAATGTATATCCTCCTGCAGAAGATCTCAGAGATAGTCTGCCAGACACAAAAGCAACCATAGTACAACATCATGAACAACAAGAAGCAAATGAATCTTAAGAAGGAAAATCACAACATAGCAAAGATTCTGTTTCTACATCATCTGAATGATCACAGGCTCGAGATGCCCTTTGTAATTTCCAAATATAGATGCCTATTCTTCATAACTTTTTTGCTTTTACTCCATAAAGAAGCCATAATAGTTTAAGAAAAAAATTGCTAGCCTAGATAGCTATTGATGCTTTGCATTTTCTTAAAATTTTTTCATGCATTCAGTATAACTAATAAAAATTTAGGGGAATTATGCAAAGAAGAAAGAAAATATTAAGCAGTATACATTAAAATCGTGCACCAGACCACAGAAAAATATATAAAGAAAACAGCAAGTGTGGGAAGAAGATGTTTCTAATGTGGTCTGTCTATTCCAGTGCTAATCTGCTAATAGGAGATGTCAAGTGAAGATTATAAACCCCAAAGAATTATACAGAAAGGTTTCTTCAGTACTCTCTCAACTCAGGACAATCACCTATTGAGGAGTCTTCTGAACCAAAAAGTATTTTTCTATCATCATGCTTATTTATCATTATTTCATGGAGAAATATATTTGGCATCCTGGCTTCTACCATACTGTATGTGGAAAGAAAATTATTTGCCCTGGTGGGTTTAGTTTCATTATGTACCCTTACTTCTTTATTATGAAGAATAGTGAATTCTTTTATTTGCTTTCTCTTATTCATGTATATGTCTATTTTCATGGTTTTACAGATCTTTATAATCTTTTCATGTGTCTTTTTCTAAGCTGGAGACTTTTAGTCAGTACAGTTTCTTCTTATGCAGAAGCTATTTGATAAACCCATTTTGCTTATATTTTTTTTCTAGTTGTACCATATTCTTTTGAGAAAGATTAAAAAAAAACACAAAACACCTACAAATCAAAATTTAGATTTACTTTGTAGAATTATGGTGATGTTCTGTTGATTGTTGTAGAGCCCTAAACTGGCCTTTCAGCAAGTTTAACTTGCTTGCCTGAACATTTATTTTACAGCTCATTGCTGCAAAGCAATAGTTAAAATTATTTTTTTCTCTTGTGTGAAATGAAGCTCTGCAGGGTAACAGAAGTAATTCACCACTTTATTTAGAAGTCCTTTGGGTGATCCTTACAGCCCCTGGCTGTCGCTTGAGTCGTGAGCAGCCCAAGCAGGGCTTTAGCGGCCCTTGGGGCTTATGAAGCCCACAGGGTCACTGTGCCAGACGGTGCATTAGGGAAGCTCCTGAGGGAGATCTACTTTCTACTGTCTCACTTCCAGTTTCTTAGTCTTTAGGAAATGATTCAACAATGAATTTAACTGACAGAATCAAAGACTTAAAGCTTTGGAGCGAAGAAAAAAAAATCAGAAGAAATGTTCCTTCACCTGAATCTACAGTTAAATATCACTGGGTCCAAATGATTGAACACCTCTCAAGTGAACTCTTTTTAGTACATTGACAGTATTCTGTTTTACTCCTCTAAACTGCTTTATTCTTAATTTCATATTCTTGGTAATATTATTGCACAAAAAGTTCATAGGTCTCTCATATTTCGAAAAAACTTAAAAGCTGTGCATTGGGTTGGTTACTGCAGGGAAGTAACCTGTGAATCATGATATTAGCTGAGGTTTTTCTCATATTCCAAGATGAGGAAGATATATTTCATCGTAGCCAAGCTCCTTTTTTCCTTTATTGGAAAGACTTTTAACATAGAATTTTCATTTTATACAGTCAACTTTGTCTCTACATTAGTTCTTAGAATTACTGATATAAACATCTTTGAAAATCACAATTTCAGATAGTATTATGTGGTAGTTTGTATCCAAGATAATAATATTTTTGTAACAAATGAACAAAAGCTGAATAATAAATATGTACTAATAAAAATCTGGTGAGATATATGGACAAAAATTGCCATCCAGAAATCTAGAAACAAAAAGAAAGGTCCCAAATGCTCTCTTACACCTGGCTTTTATCTTTTCTTTTCTCACTGCCTTCCTTGCCCTGCTCAAGAAAAAGCAGCAATCAAGGACAAAATATTCAAACAGTCTTATTTTCTTATGCTGATATGGGTTTTCAGAATATATTTTATTATATATTCATTATATGTCTTAGTATAAATCATTAAAAATAATATAAACCGCACTAGCCTGCTACAATTAACATTTAATATGAATTAGAAGTTTGACTTATGCAACTCTATTCGATAAATTTCCTTAGTCACATAACTTCATGAAACAATTTCATGAATCTAGTAAATACATTTTCTCCAAGCTGATTCTAATGGGAGAATGAGACATATTTTAGGAGATACACAGTACTGAAAATCAGGTTTTATATCAGCATCCAGAAGACAGCACATTATTGATGTTTGCTGGTATGACACAGACAACTTGTGCAAATTTGCACTACCCAGATTGTTCAGCAGTATGTCATGGCTAAAACTCAACTGTTGGAGAAAGCAATAATAGACCAAATCGACAGCTGTGAGAAACAGATAGGCCTCTTCTGTGAGAAGATGTTTTGTCTTGGGAAACTGGACCATGGGTGGATAAATAATCATTCTGACAGATAATCTAAAAGGAAAATGGACTCTCAATTTTGTTTGCAAGTTGGAAAAGAATGCTGGAAAACAAAACAATATTTTCTCAAAAGCAAATATTTTACAAATGGTTTCCAAGAACATATGTTTTTCCTTCATTTGAAAACTTTTCTCTTTTTCTGAAAGAAGATGAGAAAATAAAAAAGATGGAAGGAGTTTAAAAAAGGGAAAAATATTATTATCATTGACAGTTACTCTGAAAAATACATTTTTTTTCCAGAAAAGTGTTATTCTGGGCTTATGTATCTTCTCAGATAATAGGAAAATATTTGTGAAACATTTAGATTTTGCTGAGACATTCTTCTTCAAAGTAATTTTGCCAGACAGATGTTATTGACTTCTCTATCTCCCGTGCTAGTAGGCTGACTGCCTCATCAGCTAAGTTTTCATTGACTCCCTCCACTTTGGTTTTTAATAGTTCACTCTGAAGAGAAATAGTAATGACACAAGCCAGCAGCTGCATTAATATTACCATTTGTTTCTTCTGGCTTCCACTTCAGCTGCAGTACCAGCCCATCAAGTGCTAGTGTCTTTATAAATAACATTGTTTTTTTTTAATCTCTTCATGACAAAATCTCAGTTGTGGCCTTCTTGGAGCAGGGTGTATGTGAACTGTGTATATACTCTATCAGAATTTTGTTGTCTTCTGTTGTCATTTTTTTTTTTTTCAGTAGCATGTTTGTTTTCAATAAGCAACTTGCCTGCTTCCTAGAGCATTTTCACTCTTTTTTTTTTTGATATTTAATTTGCTGCCTCTTTCTCCCCTTTTCTTTTTTTCTGGCTCTGCTGAGTGAAGCTTAACCTTAGTAACCATCTCATTCAAATTAGAATTTCAAACATAGTGTGGCTGCATGAAGCAAGAATTAATGAGGATTTTTTCTTTCTGGCATATGCAAAAGGACAAGAATTTTAACTAGAGTTTGGAGCAGGGACAGATTACAATGGGAAAGAGGAAAAAAAAAATCACCTAAAACTCTTATTGGTGTCTTACAAGGCAAAACTGCAGCAGTAGATTGTTTTTCATCCTATGGTCCTTCAGCTGGGCTTGAGTATGTGGAAATTGTTGGCAGATCACTTAGGTACTAGCTAAGGCTCACACTTCACCTTCCCTGGAAGAACATAGGAAGGTTTCACAGGGACTGTGCAAAAGGGGAGAGCAAAATGACCTGGAGCCTCTCCTGTTCAGGGAAAAACAGATGTAGGTAAAGTCTGAGCTTATTAGTCCTGCTGTACATAGCACAATTCCATTTTAAACATTTCTGAGGTTCCAGTGGAAGAATGGCTGTAAATTTTGAGACATAGACTAGAAATAGTGAGTAATTGTACACTCTCTGATCTTTTATAGTTTGCTCAAATCTATCACATCACAAAGGCTTTGAAGAGCACCCGGGAAAAAGAAATCTTACTGTTTGCATCTTATCATGGACAATTGTGTCCCTATTCTAGCATCTCATCAGAGATGAGAATGGCAGAGATGATGAATTTCGAAATGCAGTCAGGGAAGACAAAAAATATCTCTTGCCCATTGGGAACTCAGATATCTAACATCTGAAGAGGTTGAGAACCTCTTTTTCCTGAAAGTACCCAGAATATTTGTGTCTATGAAAAAACAATTTCATTTGAAGAACTCTTACCAATGACAGGAGACAGGAATTAGCTCAGGTAGTTTGCTTCATGGAGGGAGTGAGAATATGGCTCTATAATATTTCCCCATTCACAAAATATTACTCATGTTTTGGCCAACATTTCAGACCTGGAGAAGTTCAGGATTACCTTTGATGTTCTATGCAAAGAGTAAGTTCCTCTAGTAAGAAGTCCACATTGCTTAATTCTCTGAAATGTGATTGTTATGTTTTCTGTTTCAAGAGCTTTATAACAGCTAATATGCCAACTTATCACCCACTCAAGTGTATGAATGATTCTATTTTCTTTCTGGAGAAGTTAATTTACAGATATGCCAGAATTACATCTCATTAATATTTCTGATAAAATGTAGTAAAAAAAATGTTCATGACCCAGTTTTCATTCTCTTCAGGCTATTCATATTATTCTCAGCATAACTGTGGCTGTGAGTAATATGTATCATTTCCAAACCTCTTGGTATTACTGATGAATGCTCTTAAGAGTTCATATTCAATAGTATACCCAACTAGCATATCATTCTGCACTTTTTGCAAATGCTTATTTGAAAAGCTGGGTGTTTTAGGAAGAGAAAAACCAAGAAGTAAATTAAATATTAATTAGGAAAACCTGACAGATCATTGTAGTTGACAGGAACCTTCAATATTACATAAAAATCTTCTTGCCTCTTCACAGTTGTCGAAGAAAAGATGTAGGTTTTTCCAAAAGCTTGGCTATTGATGTGTAGGAGTTCTTTTTCAGCAAGGGAAAATATCTTAGCTGTAGAGAAAAATTGACTTTATGAAAGTGCAGTTCAATGCACAAATAAGTTGAAGAAGCATAGTTATAGTGCATTTCTGCTGGATTCTGTCAGAAACAGCTACTACTTATGATGATAATAAGTACAACAGTTTCAGAGAATTATCATTTTCAAGGTGAAGATAACCCTAAGCATCTTGCCAAATTTAGATGGTTCTGAATCTTCTTAAGCTCCCTGACAAACACAACCTCTTCAGAAAGAATGGAAAAAAAGTCTGACATCAGTGGAAAATGAGCATGAGCATGAGCATATCTTAAAACCTGTATTTGAAATTTTACATAATTATAGAATCACAAAAGAAGCTCAAAGTCATTTCAGAAAAATATTACATGTTGATAGTTTAACTCATTAAGCTGCAAGAGAAGCTCTCTTCTAGCTTTTGCTGTGCCAATGGAAAAAGGACTCTCTATGGGAAGCTTACCAATATATGCATCCATGAGTAGTTTGGGAGAACCTACGTATGTCTAACTTAATTAATTTGGGTTACATTAAGTAGCTGAAATCCTTGGGTTAACTTTCTAGACTTTGTTTGAAGCGAGTAAAGCAGAATCCACTGAAAGAGCCCTCCTGCAGATCAGATTCTGGGCACTGGTGAGGAAGCAGTGGGCTGCAACTCTTCTGCAAGCACAGCGGCATCCTGTTCCAATCCACCTTAACACCAATGCTAACACCATCCACATACAGTTAAATAAAGTCTTTACAAAGATGACTGTGAAATAAGCTTTTAGCCAGCAAATAATAATGAGAAATTCTTTTTTATTTAAATGATGAAGTGTCCCATGTTCACATTAAGAGGCTATCAGCTCTAGAATAAGAATGTGTATCTTCCCTAGAGATCAATCCCTCTAATGTTTTCAGAGGAAGAGATTCGTTAAGACATATCAGCTGACTTACAGGGTCAAGTATTTCTAGCTCATATCCCTCCAAATTAAGCTTGAAGCAAGGACAGTCTTTTGATAACAATTGCTATGTGTGAAAGATGGAGAGAGCCTTCTTCCCTCTTAACCAGAAGCCTTGCTAAGAAATCACCCTCAGCTATAATTTATCTTTTGTTATTAAGCTATTCTGAAGTTTGAAACAGGGAAAATAATTGTAAAAAAGTATGATGGCTTAACCCTTTAATCCCTCCGGGTTATAATCAACAGCATTTACAATATAGAAGAATATAGATGCTTTTTTACACGGTAGATTGGCCTTTCTATATGCTAGCCCAGGCAGCAATTACATCAGACATAGTTTAGAAGAAAGAGAGAATTCCGTTCTAGTGTGTCGGGCCTTATTTCAGAGTAGGGAGAAAGTGCATGCTCATTTAAGAAATATTCTTCTATTTTCATTGCTCGCTATGCACATCGTCTTCTTTCCTGTCTTACTTAGAAATTGTAGGTTGCAATTTCTTTGCAGCCAAATCCACTCTCCTCATACAGCAATAAATCCCTAAACCTATCATCCTGAAGCTGTTGTCTTCGGTTTCTGGAAGCTGTGATTTGGGAGTATACTGCGAGTGTGCAGTAGAGGAAACCTCAGTGTACAGGAAAGGATGAAGGAAGTGTCCTATAGACCTGAAAGCCTTTTCCTCCTGCTACTTCTTCTCATTGCCAAAAGTATTTTGAGCCTCTGTTATGCGCCCACTCTATTCCCCCCTGAACTCCTGAAGGAAGCTTTCTAATTCGTTTAGTTCATTTCAAACCAATAACCTTTTACTAAGTCAGCAGCTGGAAAATCAACCTGACATAAGATGACCTTCATGGCAGAGAGCTTATCCACCAATGAGCAGCCTGACCCCTCAGGGAATATGACATAATACCTGCAATTATTAGGGCAAATCAGGAAAATGTCAAAACTTAATTTTTTTAGGAGAGTAGCTAATAAAAATATCATGTACCTGCTGCACTTGACTGAGGTGTATGTTGTACTGAGATAGTAGTAATATTTTGGGTCTGAGAAAACATCATTAGTCTCCAGATGTAGCAATAATTGTCTCTAGTTTTAACAGTGACACCTGCTCATTTACAAGTATCGCAGGATGGTGTAATATATAATCAGACTCAGGCTGAACAGGTTTTATAGGGAGCTGAAACTCTAAGCTTGTCCCAGGGTGCTAAATATTTCAGCAAGAGTCTCTGGATGGGTCAACAAGGCATACTTTGTAAACCTGTTTTCAGCTATTAACTTCAGCTTGTAGAGAATTTCCTAATGCTTCTATCACTGCCAAAGCTTGCTCTATACCTGTTACAGAAGCAATTTTCGCTATTGTTATCAGCTCCTCAACATAGTCACATTAATGGCTCTGTGCTGCAGATATTAGTGCGCTGTGTGAAAAGCAGAAATTTCTTTTTGTTGGTTCTCTGTATTTGAAAATATGGGAAAAATAATTGGACTGCTAAAGTTGGCAATATACAGTTATGACATTTTTAATTAAAAAGAGGGGGGAGGGGGACACACACACAATGCATAATGGGATATTATTTCCTCCCCCTTTAATGGCATTTTAAATGAAAATTGCAGCTGGAGCATAATATCACTTAATAGGAATAATCTGTCTTTATATTAAGAAATACATTGGGAGAAACAGTGCAGTGCTATTTTCAGATACTTTTGTTTTATAATTTTGTAACACAATACAAGATTAAAACCATAACAGTGATTTTACGTGACTTGTAAATGAAAAAACAGAAAGAAAAATACATTCATCATACAAAACAGACATATTTATATATTTGTTCAAGTTTCAACAGGCTTACAGGTGAGTTGTGTTATCTTTGATATCTCCTTTAAATGTATGATTTTTTTTTTTTTTTTTTTTGAGGAGGCAGCTTGTGTTTGTTTAATGTTAGTTTCAAAAGTATGCCCAAGCATCCAGGCCTGCTGAGTGAGGCCCAGATTTTTCAGCAGCTTGTGGGGAAATCATCCTCATTAACAGTAGAACTTGTTCACGAAAGCATCTGCAGAGGAGGAAAGCAAATGTCTGGTGTGGAAGGGTGGCTTTTGCAGCCCGCTGTACTTAAAAGGCAAATAAATGAACATAACTTGGAAAAGGTGATCTGAGTTTGGAGCTTGTTATGTCACCCTATCCTTCTGATCTGTCCTTCTCCTCTTACTTAATTCTGTTCAATTTTTGATCTTTTGGAAGCAGCAAGAGCTTTACCTTGATAATCAGGTTTGGTATAACATCAGCCAATACCTTCTATCTTCTATCATCTTTTTTTTTTTTTTCCTTTGTTTGACTGAACTCTCTTCTCCTGCACAGAGTGCATATAAAAGCATGGAAAATGTAGAAAACCTCAAAACCCAGCACATCTTAGATTATCCAGGCCATTTATAAAACTGTTTTAAGAGTAAAATTAAAGTTTTGTCTTTAGTGTATATCAACACTTCAGAAACAAAACTGGATTGAAACCTATCCCTTAGACTAGCTCTTAGTTTTTAGCGATTTGCAAATGGCAAGTCACTGATGTGCTGTGGAAATATCCATGTATGTCACTGGGACCAAAGTATGGATGCTTCATTGAGTTTGGAAAAATAGTTGTTACTTGTAAGTGCAGTGTAGGCTGCCCTGTAGTAGTCCTATGTGAAGACCAGCATATGCCAAGTAAGAGAGATCCAGCAAAAAAAAGTTCATTTACAAGAAAAAGAAAAGAAGGACCAGAAAATATTTAATCGAACAAGAGGTACTTTTATGTATTTTTTGCTCCAATTTCTGTATTCAAAAAATACTGGAAAATAATTTTCCTTTTTGAAATCTGAGAAGGTCTGCTCACAAACAGAAGCATTCAAAATTTATCCAGTAATGCTCAGTTTCAAAGTATTGGAAACTTGCAGTCAGGCACATATGTCAAAAGAAAAAGAACAGTCTGAAGAGAGAAGAGCAGTCCTGTGAGCTCTCCATAGCAAATCTAAGAGTTGAGGAATCTGGGTTGCTTCAGGCAAGCATTCAAACATGAATTTTCTATATCCTTTGAGTTGAACACAAACTCGGCTTCAGAAGCGATTATGGCACCCACAATGCTAAGTAGTGAAGGAGTGAATGACAAGGAAGAAATGGTATAGCTGAACCAGGTTTATAAACAAGGGAGAGCTGTAAACAACAGTTTGCAACAAAAACCCTATATTTTCTGTTCCTATTATATCCAAGAAATGTTGCTTATGTTTCAGTGAGTTGTAAGAAGGCAAACATCTCTGCCTGATATCACTTGGAAAGTCCCTTAGTCAGCACTTTCTGACTGTGGCCTTTTGATTGAGCAAGAATTAATGGTAGATGAAGCACCCTTAACTGTTTGTTTAAGAATGGAAAGTGTAGGCACATTTCTAAGGGGATCATTGTCTTTGAAGTTGTCTTGGTTTAAACGAACTCTAGATGAATATCATGCAGCAGCACATGTCACTTAAACTCAGACTGAGAACTATTTGATTTCCTGGCATATATGCAGTTGATTGCATTAGTTAATTCTTTTTTGTTAGAAAGCATGTAACTGCTGTGTCAAATTTTGAAAAGAAAAAAACTTTTGAAAAAGAAAAACATTTCACTTTCACAATTTTAAAATCAAATGCTCCCAGTTTTATTCTGGAAGGAGTTTCAAAACATGAAAGACTTAAAAAATCCACAAACAAAGAAAACAGTTATTAAAAGAAAGTGTTTTGGACTAATCTAATTTGCTTTCCTTTAAATGTATACTAAGTTTGTGAAAACTGGAAATTTTTTTTTTATTCTTACTGAGAATTCTTGAATGGGAGATCTACAAAACATGATATGAGCAAATTGATGAAATAATGAAAATTAAAACAGAATGGAAAATTAGATTTCTATTTATCTCTCCAGCAATGATAAAAGATTTAAATTATTATGAAAATCCTGTCAGATTTTGTGTAATAATACAATAATGATGCACTAAGTTCACGTAAGTGAACTCTATGCTATCTATCAGTTCAACCTACTACATAAAATAAAACTGATATTTGGCTTTTCTGCTCACTGGATCTAGCAACAGATGGATCTGTATAGCTCAGGAAACAAGCCTTAATAAGCTGGCAGACATTGTCATTTTTGTGTCACAAGAGAAGCTGAGTAAGGGAAAACAACCTCAAGATCTGTGAGAAACTTACAAAACTGATGACATTTCCAATATTTGACATGAAAGAGTGAGGTTTTCAAAGTGTTTTTTTTCCTTCCTTCTGATAAGTGGACACACCGATTTTCTGTCGAATTTTGACTTAATACCAGGATATATATTAAGCTTCAGAAGAAGAAAATATCAGTTAAACGTAGACTGCTGTTTAGATAGAAAGGACTCATAAGTTGTAATTCGGTTATCAGTCAACGTGACAAGAAAATGTTTTCATTTCACTTTAGAGCTATTGCTTCCTCTTGCTTTCATTTTGTGTCTGAGGTTTGTTTTGAGAAGAAGAGCTGGAACTCACTATTCTCCACTAATTTCAGTCCATGGATTGGCAATAGAATGGAGACTCTATTGTTTTGGTGTTAATTGTTCAATTTCTTGGAAGGTAGTCATCAAAAAATAAATATAGGAAATTTGTGAATTATTCTACTGCTTATAGCAAAATTCCCTGGGGACACTCACCTGGAGACACTCACTTTCTTATCTTGGCAGGATCCTACGGAGTTCACACAGAGAGTTCTCATAGGTTTCCTGGGAATATCTGTCAACAGCCACTGATTGCAACATTTTTAATTTCACTGTTAGGATTCACAGGAGCACGTGGCTGGAGAAGACATTTCCAGCTTCTGGGATTCCTGCCACTACCCACTCTAGTCTTCATTGTGAAAATGCTGGATACTTTCTCAGGTTGGGAGGTTCTAGTGGAATCTTGGCAAACTGGAGAGGAGCTGGTCCCTGTAGGGTGGAAGGAAATAGGAGACATGGACAGATGTAGCTGCAGCAGCTGCAGCATTGCCATGGTGCAGCTCACACGGGAGCCAAGCACCAAAGATGCAGCTGGAAAGCAGCTCCCAAGGGAAGAAAGAGCAGGTCCTCACTTCCAGCTCTGAGCACAGGAGCTCACCTTGGGCTTAGCTGAGAGGTCACTCAGAGGCTTGATGGGTACTTCCAGCTTAAATTTTTTCATATCTGGTTATGTTTGTGTGTTTTCATGTCAGCACAATTTTTCAGCTTAGTCCGTCCTTCTTCGTTCCTGGGGTTAGCTACTAGAGATATTTATGGAGTGTAATAATGTTCCAATGGCCTTACTGTTACTGGACTGCACAATAACAAGTCTTTCATTACCTTCTTTTACTGTCCATTTCTTGGATAGTATCTGTCCTTGGTAACTCTGGCTACCCTCTAGCTGTTCTTGGTAGCTGTTTTCCCATCATGAGGTCTTTTCTGGGTGTGGATGACTGGATGATTGGAATAGGAGGTGGGAATCCATCCACATTGCTGCCCTGCTGTTGCAAATACATTCCAGAATTTCGGGATGTGGAAGTAAATCCTTTCTGATTATGTTGTTCACATTCAACAGTCATAGGACAGACACAAAATCTAAATATGTTTACAGGATAGAAGAAGAAATCAACAGAAAATCAGTTGGCACTGAGTAATGTGGAAGTTCTAGTGTTTTGCTCTTCTTGCAGGGTATTTGGGTGTCTTAGGTAGGAATAAATAGCAAGAAACATTTTTCCTAATCACTGGTAGGTAAGGAAGCTTTTCTTGTTTTATCTCCATATACCACAAAGATGCAGATATGTGCATTTTTTGATGATTCCCTATTGGGTTTATTCCACTGTGTTTTGGTTTGATCTCTCTGACCGACCATCTGGAAATTGGCATAGAATGAACTTCCCCAGATTACATATTATTTGAAAACAAACAGATTCCACCCATATTCTATATAAGCTGTCATTTTCTCTGTTTTTCAGAAGAGCTCAGTGAATAAAATATATTATAAACATTCATTTTTTCTCCAAAGCTTTTCACGTGTTTTTTGCATTGCCCATTGTCTTCCAGACTGTAATTACTTTTTTTTTCAGTATCAGCAACCCAAACGTTTTCTAATAAAATACAAACATTGACGTAACAGTATACGGTAATGTGTATTTTGCATGCTACCATCCTTGTACAACCACTATAATGTTGCTAAAATGTAAGCTAAAAAACAATTTCTTAAAAAGTGTAGCCAGGAAAACAAATTTTTCATCTCAAAGGAGAAAACAAACACCTGAAACATCAGCACAAGTCAAAATGGTGTTGATACAGAGAGAAATCAACATACAGCTCAGATAGAGGATCAAATATGTTTCAGATGGAAGATTAAGAGCAAATCTGAGTAAAATGTAAAATGTAAAGTCAGAAATGTCTTATATGTCATCTCTCAAAGCAATACAAAGTTAGAAATGCAAAAAAAAATCCACAAAATGGAAAAACAGAGGACTAGGAGTAGATCTGAAACAGGAAGAAAGATTGAAAGTGACAGAAGAAAATGTTAAGGATTTATACTGCAATGAAAAAATGGGTATGGTGAAGCTCTATCAAAGTATAGTCTAAAGGAAGTAGTCCTTCAGGATGCAAAAAGTGAGTGCTGCTCTGTGCAGATTATTTGTGTTTCAGCTAACCTGAAGTAGTATAAAAGATTTATCTGAGTGAAATGCAGTTATTTACTTCATTAAGGAAAAAATCTTTGCACCTCCCTCTTTTCTCCCTCACTGCTCCCCCTCAATGAAGATCCTGTGATTTTTGGTTGTATCAGGTTGAGTCCTCCTGGTGGTGTGCAGTCCTGAAAAAGAAAACATCCTTTGCCTTTTTGGTTCAAGGAAGTTGTTCTGCTAAACAAAATAAATAAATGAAAAAATGCAAGAAAGAGAGGGTAGATTCTGACCAAATGTGACCAAAGAGGAATTATTTTCCTTACAAGATTTAAAAGTATTCAGTCTAGAACAGAATATTTTGTTTGCTATGATTGTACCATTGCTGTTGCTGAGCTGCAAAATCCTCCCTATTTTTAAGGTATAGAAATATTTTTATCAGTAGATCCAGAAGACCCATCTGGGGTGTTTCTGGATGGGGCAAATATGAATTTCTAGACTATGGTTTAAATTTACGCAGATTGAATCCTGAGTAAAACCTAATTTTGAATGCAATCCTTAAGCCCTATGATAAATCTATTGCTCAGATTCCCCCAGAAAAATTCCTTAGCAGGAATGCAAAATAATATTTTAGAGATCATCTTTATCAAGAAAAAAAATCATAGAATTAATCTGCATAGAGTAAAATATATTGTTGCTGTTTAAGTATTGCTAGTGAGGCCATGATTATGACACTTTCAAGTTTTAATCATCTGAAATATTCAATTAAACCATCATAGTATGAAGTATAATTGGTCAAAAATAACCCTGCATAGCTCTATAATTGGAGTAATACAAAACACATTAATTACTTTAAGACTGTTTATGAGCTCTTAACTCTCTGAGCATTTTCATGGATATGTATTCCTTCTGAAGCTAGTGTGTTTCTGTATGGTTTGTAAAAACTCACTAGCGTATATAAAAGCTCTCAATTCCGTCCCTTAAATTAATTACTGGAATATATTCTCTTAACTTTCTCATAAAGACCAACTTGTCAACAGTTAGAGGATAAAAACTACTAGTCATAGAATCATAGAATGCCTAAGGTTGGAAGGGACCTCTAGAGGTCATCTAGTCCAACCCCCCTGCACACGCAG